>DWTU01001336.1:0-13499 GCA_018251515.1 Cecropterus confusis | reverse complement strand
GGACATCTGTAAGCAACTTCATACAGAACAGGGGTTCTGCCTGAAGTCGATCACAAATGCGTTGCTACTCCCGAGGACTAAGATGGTCGCCTCATATATAAGTGAGCCGGCTAGGGCACCCTTCTACTGAAACGCAAGATCTGCTTCACGCTAGAAATAGCTGGGGCGGTGGTACCTCCCCAGTCGAACTACACTTGTTGGTCAATTATTTTCGTGAAACCGTAAGGTGCGTAAGTGGGTATACTATAAAGCGATTTTACCAGGAGGTAGAACCAAAGGAATACGACCGCGAAAGTACTACCGCCACACTATTTCTAAACCGAAACAGTTCTTGTGTTTCGTAGAACGGTGTGGATGCTGATTTACATATATTTAACGTGAAGGAGCGTGGAGGAGCGGTCTAACACGCAGTGGATTCCGGGTTCAATCTAGATATCTCCAGATATTTGAATACATTTAGATTCTGTTCTGGGTCTGAATGTTTGTGTATTTGTCTTTGTGTGTCCATGGTACCCACGACACAGGAGAAAATCCTAGTGTATATATATCCTATAAAAGAGTGTAGAAAGCGTTCGTTCACGTATATATATAAGGCGACCTTAGCTTTCTGGAGCAGCGACTTATCTGTGATTAAGTTCAGATAGAACTCCTGTATGAAGTTGCTTTCCATCAGATGGACTGCATGTTAGTTCGCTACTCCAATCAAATTAAAATAAAAAGCGAGTAACTGTTAAAAACAAAGTATTTATGCGACAAAAATGTCCACAAAGCTTTTTTTGACATTCAGCAAGCATTGGGACATGATGCTTATTATTATTTCCAGAATTTTGAAGCTCGTCATCCCATCCGATGAACCGTAGTTCCGTCCAAAGTTATGCGTTTACCGACGTGACATCCATGAATGAAGTCCATAACTATTTCTTTAGCTTTCAAAGATGTCTACGACCTTAAAATTACACACACACACACACTATATATCGCAAGAACGATCATGATAATGCCCATGGGGACTAACTTTTTCTAATCTAATGTAACAAGTATTATGAAACAAAACTAAAAAAAAAACTTTTTTTGGTTTGAAATAATATATTCAATACAACGCCCTTTGTGAATTTGCGTCAAAATTGTAACAAAGAATAATATTTATCTCTTTATAGTCTATTGATATACTATTGATTAGCTTTCATTTGATGCCCATATTGGTGTGATAATAAAAAAAAATCCCTCCCCCTATTTTTTTTAAAATTATATAGCCTATGTCACTATGTCACTCTGCACTTTTTCGAGTATGTATGTATGTCTATGAATATGAATATGTATGTATGTCTATTTCTTTGGCACGTGCTACAGCCCAAACGAGTTGACGGATTGTAACGTACGACTTTGGCGTCGCCTTAATTTGCAAAGTGAGCCATTTTATTTTTAAAAATGGCGCCTGTAAATAGGAAAGAAGGAAGGAAGAACAATTTGTTTTAATATTATGGCAATATACACTTACAAAAATATATACATAGTATAACATTTTTATGTTACGATTTTGAAGAAATCTAAATAGCATCAAACAAAATAAAAATTAAAAAATAAAATGCCTATTTTAGTTTTAGTAGTCGAGTTTTTTGTTTTCATAATAATTAATTGTTACACTAAGTGCAATTAAAAATATCATATATACTGTTTTAATACTAAAATAAATGTTTGGGTTACCATCTACACAATTTTGAAGAACTCATTAACGAAATCGGAGATTATTTAGCTTGGTTATATAAAAATTGTTTACGTCCTTACACCAGGAGTTTCAAGTTCGATTCCTCGAACGTGTCCTTGGATTGGGTGTAATGCCCGCGGCTTTGAACTTTGCCTGCGAAAGCGGGAACAGGTTATTTAACAAAATAGGTTACTATAGTATTATCTAACCTGTCTTAGAAGGGATAGTTATATTCCTGTTGCTCTAATGCAGTCGTTAGGCAGAAATTATTAATCAATTTAATGTTGCTTATTATATATTGGTGTTTTGTTTTAAAATACTTGCGTTTTAATAAACATACATATTAATTAGTTTTAATTCTACTTTAGTTGGTTCGTTTTGAGAATATTAAACTTCACAGACTTTAAGAAATATTTTCTCACAATTTCCCATTCAACAATCAATTTCCATACATTTACGGCATGTTCTTTTGGCTTAAATTAATTTCATATAGATAGTTAATTTGCGATATTCCTGCTAATACTGAACTAATATAGCAGGGTGGCCAACTTGATCAGAGCTCAGATCGACTTTTTACCGACGAATCTCTCTCTACCAATATACACAGTACATATTTCTTGATATTATGAAACTGTATAGTTTTTCATGTTTTTTTTTTATTAAAAGAAAAAACAAAATTATATCTTAACATGTTACTAACTACTTAATTATATTGGCGTAATGCTTACACTAATATTATAAGCTTACATTAATTTTAATAAGTAAGGTTTATAGTTGGAAATTGTCAATCCCAAAGAGTCCAATGTATGAGTATTTTGTTAATTGAAATAAATTTTATTTTTCGCCTTGCCGCGATCGACTCGACTAATAGTCGCGATCGAACAGACGATCGCGACCGGTTGGCCATTCCTCTAATATAGGTACATCAGAATATTTTTTCCTGTAACTAATTATATTGTAAATTCACTGTATCCATTCCTGTGTGTAGTAATAGCTATAAACGATAAGAAATGAGCATAATATCTCGTGAACCCTCACAAACTAGAGGCGGAAGGATAGTAATACTCGCAAATATATACATACCTACAAACAGTCTACAAAGTTGAACGTTACGAGTCTAGCTTCATTTTCCCCGGCGTACGTTATAGATTTTTATGGAATAATGATCCCCTTCGTACCGCGTCGCTACTCGAAAAGCGCCCTAGGCTAGGTATCGTCTGGGTAGTTTTAACTATTGGAAGGGTGAAAGTGCTTACACACACCCATTGCTACGATTTTCAATGGTGCGTGATCACTGTTTTGTTTGACAGAGCATAGTCACACTTAAATATGCCCTAATAGCCGGTTGTGCATTGTTTGTTCTGTATTGTAGCCGCAATATATATATTCATATGTATCTATATGTACACCAGGCATGCAATCTTTACCCTAACACCCTTGGGGCGACAGAGATTTTTATTTCGCCTATGAAAGCTCGTCTGCCACAAAAGTTTAGAATGTTTTCTATTTAAACTCGTGGGGTGCATCTGTGATATTAGAATGAAATATTACTTTGCAGTTTGCAATAGAAATTTGTAAAACTATAACTTGGAAGTTTTTAAGAAAATAGTGCTAGACATATTATATATTATAATAATAATTATACAAAACCTATAGGTAAATAACTAAAGAATAATAATTCAATCTGCAGTGCAGTAAGTAACTGGTGTACTAAGCCTTTACTTTTATGCCTGCAAATGCAGAGGCTTGCAATTTTTTGAATGTATTTCAATTTTCAATTAAAATACATTTTAGATAAGTCTTTTGAGATTATGCGCTTGTAGGCATTGCTACTCGTATGCACACCATTAATACATTATTAATAAATTATGAAGGACGCTATATACAAGGATCGATATCATTGAAATGGTAACTTGATGCATAGGGGTGTAGGCTTAATAATCGCGACTGGTTTTTAGAAACAACTTTTTATAGAAATTTACTATTTACAACATATTTTTAGGGAAAATATCGATGTATGCAATAATTGACACATCGTTGCGTTGCATGAATAATAACAACACAAAAACGCAAATTTTACAGGAGCGCCAGATAAAAATTAATCATTGCTTTTTGTTTCTTTTTAATGAATGAAGTTTAAATAATTAAATTTATTAACGCCATTAAGCATGGTGTAGTTAGACCAAGTTTTCAATGCAATAAGTTTTTTTTTATAAAACTATATCTTTAACTTAAGATTGATGAATTGCGATCATGCAAATCAGCTATATATTGAAATTAGGATTTGATTAGTGTAGTTTTATTATTTATTAACGATGCCCCGCTGTTTCACTCACGTTATTGTACGTAGAAACGTTATTTAAATTTAAATTGATATCAATAAAACATAGACTAAATATCAAATCAAGCTACAGACTATAAATATATTATAAACCTTTAAACGTATTCCAGACGTCTGGTTCGATATGATTTGAAACATAAAGACAAGCAGACCAGAAATGTTTTTAGCCGGTGACCAAGTGAAAACAAAGCGCTTTACTTACTTATTAGAAAATTCAATTATAGAACAAAATATTTACAGCTCTTATATCGTACTTGTAAACTTGAAGTGTTCTCGTACAAACGTCGAGTTCTAAGCGTTTTGAAATTCAACACGCGTCTGGAAATCGGACGAAAAACGATTGCGCGGGAGGATGAAAAACATCCATCACGCGCGCCGCTGCAGTTTTACACGGAAACCGCAGTATTGATTGTATGCGTTAATTCGGAGCGTCACTAGTCACTACGCTTCGCTTTTCATTTGTAAAGACTGCTATTTACCTCTGTGTTGTATCTTGTTCCGAACTTATCTGTATTAGTTCGGAAATTCTGATTAGGAATGGATTCGGAATATTCGTATTAGTAGATACAAAATATAGTATTATATGTTTTAGTGCATAGCGGAATAGCCATTTCTTTATTACGTAATTACGTACGGTTCAACCGAGAGGGTACCCTTGTCACACTTATTTCTTACGTGAAGCAGTAGCGTGCCTGCTATGCGACCATCTTACATAGTATCTTAATCCTCAGACTTAGGGTACTTTACTTTATTATATCTGGAGATGGATACAGAAGTCCATTGTCGGTAATGACCAATTTCCATCAGGTTGACGGCATACTTGTTCGCTACATTAGTTTTAAAATAATGTTTAAAAATGAATGTTATAACGTTTTTTCTTCATAACCAAATCACGTTACGAAACGGAGGCAGTCACAACTAGGCATAAAATCGCAATCGAAAATGGTTATTCCCGATACCTTGCACACCAAAAAAATATCTACAAATAAATATTGCTACGCCAACGAGGTCTGAAATTATGTTATTATTGCAATTACCATAATTGCACAGCCAACTTTATTTTTAAATGCCACTGCAAATAAATTTCATAATCAGTGTCTACCTTCATTTCGCAGGTTCTGCGGCTCGGGACCAAAATAGAGCTACGGTAGTTACTATCTACGGTACCTTACCGAAGAGACAACTAAAAGGGAGCTTCCAGGGTTGCGGGCCGCATGAGTGGGTGCTGGAATCACTCAGCCAGTGACCCCGGGAAGTACAAGGTTACGTGTGGCCGACTACCGTCGCATACAACTAAAGGATGAAGGTAAGCTTCTTGCAAAGAACCCTATTCCGAGTAGAAAGTGCCAGGAATGAGGTCTCCTGCGTACACGAGGACGGAGTCGCAAGCAACAGCTCGTATTGGTATTAAACCCATATTACTTGCATGATTCTTGTCGTTCAAATTAAAGGTCTGCTTAAGGACTGAAATATTTACTTATTCCTTAAAAATTGTTAAGTAGCCCAATATCAGGTAACTTATATTTATATACATATTTTCATAACACATCTCTCATGGCGCAGCTACTTTTCATTTTACACCTGTTCCATATGTTCACGAGCCGAAGACGATGCTCTATGAGAAAACAAGCACTTTCTCACAACAAAGAGATGAGTTTCTTTAGATACTCTACCGAAATCGTAATCTCAGCTAGTTTCACAGCTACTCCAAGCTTCGTGAGCCTTTTCTGACAATGACAGGGCTCAGCACTTCACTAAGCCTTCATCTGTATAATCTCTAAAAGTATGTATGTATGTAAAGTCAGTTGTTGGTATGAGAGTTAGATTTGCATAATGCTCGGTGACATCGTTAGATTCAGATAATAAATTAAAATGAAGGTAAAAGTATATGAGTTCAATTCACAATTGGCAAAAATGAAACTAAATAATAATAAATAAAAAAAATTTGACATAAGGCTATTAAAACATATGCTTTTTCGAAAATTGATTAAGTAATCACTGTAGCACATATTTGGATATCTTACTTCGATATTGTATACCAAACTTGAGATCTTTTACGAGCTACGAAGTAAAATCGTAAGCGTGGTTCAGAAAGTTGCACAGCGCCATCTAGTTGTAGCGCGGGGACCTGCTTTCGTGATGTATTTTCGTTTCATCGATCTTCACACAACATTTCTAAAAAAGTTTCTCTTCAAAAATGGCGTCATACAAAACCGACGCGCCCTGCTGTGTTAGACTATCCTGAAGTTTTTTACAAGACATTATGTATTACGTCTCAATTACCATTTAGCCTATGACACTACGGGCAGACACGCGCAAAAAACACAATTTGTCTATTGAATATGCGACGGCGCGCTCTTCTCAAAGGTCGAGAACCTCGACTACAATAGGAAGAGATTGTTCTACGGTTTAATTGTGCCTCAAATTCCCTAAAGTGCTTGTGTGCCAACCGACCGCTCGATATCACTACTATTTGTTTTATAGAAGTAAGTATAGCTACATTAGTTCTTGCGATTAAATAGGAACAAACTAAATTGAAATTAAACTGATACTTTAGAATACATTTCGGTATTGAGAATCAAATATAAAGATACGTACATGAAAGTTCCTAGTGTCTGTACGTCGCATATATTTGCAATAAGGATAGTTATGTTAACTACGAAAATGCAAAAATGGACATTTCTATTTTTTTGAATTTTTTGTCTGCCCGCCTGTCTGTGTTGAAATCGCATCAAACCAACACTAATTTAATGGGTACATATATTTAAAGTCCATATCTTGAAAATCATCAACTTTATTAAAAGTTATTATAATTAAGAGTTACATTATCCTTTTTAGCGCGGTCGAAACCGCGGGGAACAGCTAGTCAATAATAAACATACTTAACCCTTTATTTTTAAAGCTTTTATTATAAGTAATATACATGTCGCTCCAAATATCACTAATAATAACTAACTAAATACTACAAGCTGATTATGATAATGGTAATCAAGTCGAGTCCCTACTGTAATTATAAACATTGATTAGCTGCTTTGAAAATATGTAGCTAAAGTATAAAGTTAAAAAAATAAGTGTTACAACTATTTTTATTGAATAAAATAGTTTTAAGTTTCTTACAAACAAACAGACCTTAAAAAACATATTATCGATTTGTTTTCGACAAACATAAGTTATTAATATATATGGGTAATCCAGTCGATTTGCGAATTTTGTTGTGTTTACAATAATGTTGTCAATATATATTTATATATTTAAAATAGTGATAAACGAAGGCATAATGCAACTGAGATGAATAACAATTATGTTCACGATTACACTACATTTGGCATGTTCAAAATCCTCGCAATACCTGTTTATATGAGGCTAATACCTTAAGCCAGGATATGAAATTAGTTCGCAACTTCCCTCCATCATCCCACAAGTGAACGGTATTCTTCCGGCCACCCCCAGACGGGGTGACCCACCTAACCTAGACAGGATGTTAATTAGTCCTAGGCATCATCTTACTTAGCTTGGTGTAAAATAGCTGGTAAATACGCAGCTTGATGTAAGACTTTTGATAAGGAGGATCGTGAGGTGGGAGGGTTGAACGCATGTATGCTTTGATAAAGAAAGAAACAGTCGAAATAAGTTTAAAAAATCTGTGATAATTCGGTTATTAAATTTTTTGGCGACTAAAAATCATGGATAGACCTAAATCCATTATTTTCGAAGGCTTAAATTCATACACCTGAAATTTTGACGTACCCTTGAGGTCACGGATGGACATTAAGGGAGACTAAGGGAGGCATTATCATTGATGACACCAAGTTACAAAAGATGCTTAAAAACGATAGTATTCGTTAATTTATTAAAATCAATTATTATATATATCTACTTTGTATATTGAAATATTTAATGTCAATCTTATGTATTTTATTCAAATAAATTCGTGGATAGACTAACTAAAATGCAGTGTGGGTTAATCTCATTAAGTAAGTAATTCTTAATCTTTTGAATGGAGTTTACGTATGAACTTCATAAAAGTTATTTTCTTAGGTATTCTGACTAGTTTACGACTAAGACAAATTAACAAACACAACTTTACAAGTTACAAACTTGAATAAGACAGGATATAAGGCACTTAATACTTTATCCATGGACATGATTGCACACTTATAATGTTGTCCATGCAGCATGATTCCGGTGACCAAAAGTTGGTTGCTACTTTGCACAAAGATTAGGTTTTACTTTGCAGCAAAATGATCCTGGCAATTTTTTCGGGAAATATGACCATTTTAGATACTTCATTTTATTTGCTATAATATTTTTAACCATATTATTTATATAGAGTTATAATATATGTATAATATAACTCATTGTATAAGTATAGTTATGGTGTAAGTTTTAAAGGTTTTTGTTATTTCTGGTATATTATGTAAAATATAGGTTCCAAAATATTATTATATAAATGGTACTTAAACAAGCATGCAATATGGCGGGCAATATAGAAATGACATCTATTAATTACTTGTACAATCATTAGTTCGTGATGTTGTCTTTCTTATATTCTGTTTAAGTCTGCCATTTATTCTGGCTTCACCGGATTTGTACTAGTTTGAAGGGCATCCGGGGCTGTTCGGAAGGCTTTATAAAGTCCGTGAGAAACCCGAGTACTTTTTGTGGCCATAGGAAACCAGTCCAATTGAATGATAAGCAATAAATTAGAACAAATGTAATTTAAAACTTGGTACATATTAAAGAGATGCCCAAGAAAAAATATATATTTCACTCAAATATCCGTTATTTTTTAAGGATTTCTCCAAGTCCCTAGTCAGTAATTTAGTATTGGTGGATTGCTGCACTTGAAACCTTGAAATGCAGGTAGATCAAAATACTAGGTTTCTATCTATATTCGAAGTCTAGAATAAGAACTATCTACCAATATCACAAACACTACGTTTCTATAAATGTATCTAAAAATATCATCTTTACCATCATACATCAGAAATAAAACAAGATATGTAAAATAGGTTTATACGTCGTTATGTAAGTCATAAGTAAGGTTTATAAATAAAATTGCCCTTGAACTACCGAAAAAAAACAAATAGCAATGACCTCGACACATTTGAGGTTCATGAGCCGCGACTAGTAAGTACCTACCAACCTATTTGCTATTCATTCTGACAGGTTAGATTAGGGCGAATATGCATAGAGCGCGTTTTTTGAATACGATATTATAATAACTAGAACTAGAATCACCGGCTAGTCGATTTGATAAGATGACGTCACCATCATCTGGGCCCTCGATTTGACGTCAGGTAGAGTAGAGCGAAGACGCCGACCTACAAAACTACAGACACAATAAATTCGACAACGTACGGTGCGAATCGGCGCGGGTCAATGAACTGTTGACGTATTTAAAATACGCACTAAGTGCCTTATCGCGAATGTAATACGCAGCGCGGCGAGCGGAGCGGGCTTGCTCTGCTATGTGTGTTTGCAAAATGGATATTTATAGACGTGAGTGTCCGTGACGGATGATTCGTGCTATTTCTAAGGTCCTTACAACAGTCGGTGAATAAGAATATTTCTAGTGTCTGTAAGTATGGGTGGTGAAACTTAATAATTCTTTACTATGACCACTAAATAGGTCGAATAATGACTCAACACTTACTGGCCGCAACTTATTTACCATTTGAATGTAATGTCAGTCACGGCTGAAAAACTAATTTATTCTTTATTGACATGTCACTAGGTAATATATTTTTTAATAACTGTCAAAGTGTCAAATTTCGAAGATAGGGATGGCTATATATCATTTTCTTCTTTACCGATTTTACGATTTTTTGTATAGGTGAACGCTCAGCATGCAGACAAGCTTTGACACGAGACCTAAATTCAATTTGATTGAGTGAAGTTTTTCTCAAGCAGACAAATCATCGCGTCGCCGCTGCCGGAAACTCGGCGAGAGTTCGTTTTACAGCTTGCACTTTAACGCTATTGATATCAAGAAAATGTGAGAAAGGAAGTGTGTCTGTCTTGCCGCTACACATAACATACTACACCACATTTCTTTGTGAAGCAAGATGTGTGTGCATTTGATTCTATACGACTTTGGACGTGGTACAGGTCTGGTGTAAGATTCATATTCGCGGTGAAAGGGTCGCTTGGAACTTTGTCCGCACAAAGCGAGGCACCCGCAGTAGCCGCTCTACCTATCTACCCACATATGCATCATGCGGCGGATACAGATCCGAGTTTCTTACACATACACATGAAGTACGAAGGCCAGTTTTGTGTATGTGTCGTGAATACATACGGCTTCAATAATCAGCAGGTGAAGCGAACTAAAGCAAGGGGTTATTGCGATTAACTCTTTTATCCCTTCGTTTCCATATCAAAGAGTAATGAACCTTGTTCCACTATTGGACAATGTCGATTAGGAACCGTGTGATTTTTTAGCGAATAGTGTCATGTATGAATACCTAAATTATGAATATACATCGTATGATAAAACAATTGTTAGCTTCGATCCAGTATAGTTTACAATTTTTTAAATTTGCCATCTGATTAGAATCAATATTTTTGTTACATTCTAATTTGCACATTTATTTTCGCGCGCAAAATTTTTAAAATATTTCTTACAAGATAACATAAAGCGATAAGAAATAAGGTCATGCATTTTAAAGTAGTATCACGGTTATCATTTGATTTATCTTTTATAAAATTAAGGCTTATTGTAATTAAAAAGTGTTTAAAGAAACTAATTGTTACATTACAACAAAGGCGAAACTCTGACAGTGAATCGATTACGAGTAACGAAGGTCAGAGAGTTTGCAAGTGTGAGTATGTATGTATGCAAGTATGCAAGCGAGCTCGGTGCGGCGTCGTCGCTGCTGCACGCCTGCACCGCCGGTTGCAACACCCTCCCCCCTTCGCTCTCGGCTTCTCGCTCGCCGCCGTCTTGCCGCTAGCCTGTCTCACCTCGCGGCCGGCAGCCTTGCGCGACGCGCCGCGCTCTTTCACATTCAAAATTATTCGCAACCATTGCAAAAACTCTCTGTGCAATAAAAATATCTCATCATTCGCTGCGGTCACTATTAGTCTTCATACAGAGAGCTTCTTTAAAACTTTAGTAACAAATTGTTAGTGCCTTTGAAGTTTGAATGCACTCCTCGTTGCATGTCCCGCGCGCGTCGTCCCGTGAGAACCCCGACTGGCGGTCACGTTGACGTCGCGCGGTGCCGCCATATCTGTCTCGGCCACCAACTAGCAAAATTAATAGGTAATTATTTTCGTGTACAGTGCCTTAGGTCAATTTTATCGTAAAGTGATTGTGTGTTATAGTGTTTTCATCTTCTGGCATCCTCTGTGCTCATTCCAATCGGATTCTATTTGGAAATCGAGGCGCGCGCCGGCCGGTTCTTATCGGGTGCAATGCAGTTGCACTCTCAACTTATTGCAGTTTCGCATTTAGTAAAGTTTCATGCGCGGAAAGTTACTAGTGTTTGTATTTTATTATAGAAGGAATCCAAAAGTGTTATTTAGTGTTTATTCGTTAAAAGTGCTGTGTGTAAAAGTTTTTAAAGAACTCTCAGAGTATACTCCGTGTTATTTCGGTCATTGACCGCCGGATTTCGCATCCTTCATTGTTAGTGTCATTGTTGGATTTTTTTCTTATTACCGATTTTTCCTTTTTAGGATCAAAATTTTGTTTTACATCACTAGAAGAATACAATGACCCGCGCATTCGTTTTTTGAAATTTCTCCTTCACCCGGATGGAATGAGGAGTGCACAATCCCATTGTTTCACAGTTTCATATGTTTGACCATCATTTGTTTTTTTGTTTTTCGGACGATTAGAGCGTTATCATTTTCTCCCAAAATTACAAAAATTACAAAATAAGGTAAATATTGTTCTATTCGTTATGTTTTTATAAAGTTAAAAATTAATATGTTATCAATGAATTAAAAATACAATTTGGCATGGTTGAGACGCGTGGCTCTCTCGATTGTGATGGATGACATCATCTGTAACGAGCTGTGTGCAGGCCTAGCTCAGTTTAGGCAAAGAGCCACTTTGTAAAGATTGCTTGGGACTTTTGAAAAAATAGTGTGTTTCCATATATTAGTGTAGTGAGTGTACAAAAAGTTAAAATAACTGCAGAATGGCGGAGGGCAATGGAGAAATATCAATTGAAGACGTCCCCGGTAAGGACTCCGACGTTGGCCGAACCCCGGATTACCGCAAACTTATTGAATATGGCTTGGACCCTAAGGTGAGTTCCTAAACACTACTATTATGCCTCTCCATAGCATGTTTATAAGTGTAAACAACAGAATAGATTTTTTAAAAAAGGAAAATCTTCCAAACGTATCAACCCGCTGCACCGAGACAGACTTGGAAACTAGTATTTCCCTTTATTCTGTTACTGCTTATATCTATAATTATTCATAATGTGTAATGCTATTTAATTATACATTTATCAGCAGGATTTTATATGCTTTATATGTCATAATTTTTTTATAATAAAAAAAATTCACCGTGCACTGCTTTGCCCACAAGTGTATGATAAAACAAAGTTTATCATGATGGAGACAAAGCTACATTCATGTGGCTGTAATAGAGGCCAATTGCTGTTAACCTCAGAATTATCAATGTTTTATGAAAGTTTTATAAGACATGAAGCATATATTAATATGCACATTGGAAAACACTTATAAGATTCTTATTGGAATATGTGCTGAAAAATATCATGTATATCATGGTTTATTAAAAAAAATACCTACACTGTTTCAAAACTGAAAAAGATAGGCAGGAGCTAAAAAATATAATAATAAATCTTCGATATTTTATATTCTTAGAATCTTATTAGAATGTACTATATTTATCTATATAGTTACCATATGGTATATTTAAAAAGTTTACTTACTCACATTTTATTTAATTTATCTAATAATTACCTATTGAATACTGCCTTAAATCAAATATATATATTGGATTTTCTTATTAGTTTGAACAAAGCAACCTAAGGCCTAAGGCTTTTGGAAATTTTTATTTTATTTTTCAATACAATTTACAATGGTAACTCATTGTAAGAACACACAATTAGGGAATTTATGCATTTCAAACGAAATAATAAGATTAACATTTAGCAAATTGAAAATATGTATTATGTACTTATGTAAAAAATACAGTACATTTCATATATCATGTATGTTGCTCAAATAAGTGCCACCTAATACACAAGTTGGCACAATAATTTGGAATATTACAGTATGTATCTAACTCTTATCCAAGACAAGGCATGCTTATCCATATGAATGAGAAATGCATAATAACTACACCAATGTACTTGTATCAAATCCATTACATCAAAGAAATTCTGGTCAGTACAGTGGAAGTTCCTTATTCGCGCTTCCTTTATTCGCGTTTTCACTATTCGCGGATTGAAAAAATGCGATCCAATT
>DWTU01001335.1:0-13500 GCA_018251515.1 Cecropterus confusis | reverse complement strand
ATTGTACCAAGTTTCGTTAAAATCCGTCGAGTAGTTTTTGTTTCTATAACGGTTATACAGACAGACAGACAGACGGATAGACAGACAAAAATTTTACTGATTGCATTTTTGGCGTCAGTATCGATCCCCAATCACTAAGTATAGTCTATATTCTTATTTACAAAGTCCTTAAGAACAACGTTTCTTCCTTATATTAAAGATATATTGAATAGTTTCCAAGAGGAACACACCAATAAACCGGCAACAATAAAGATCCATACACAATATTAAAAAACAAGTAGGTACTTACATCAAAATCACGATCAACTCACTATCATTGATTGTTTCGGTTTATTAACCTAATTCTTTAAAGTTCTTTTAAGTTTCACAATCATTATTCGGCTTAAGATAAATGAAGATATATATTTTATTTTTATCTGAAAAACGTTTTATATAATACTTTTTAATATACTTTAGAGTAAAAAATGAAATACGTTGAAAATTAATATACCAATTTTTAAAAGAGTTAAAATTGTAAGATGTCATTTGTAAAACATTAAACGAGCCGCACTCGTGATGGTATCTTGTATTGAAAAGTGAAAGTATTTTTTGTCCACTAAATGTCTGTGGGCGTACTTGCGAAATTGCTTTGCACAAATAATTACATGCATATGTCGACACTTAAGGGGAAGTAATAATTATTTTAACTGCAAAGCAAAAATCGTAAAGGTAACATTTTAAAATTTGTAGTAGAAGTCGTGTGAAAATAGCTCACAAGATTTGACCGTTACAAATATGCTTGTGAAGCTAAAAATATTATTTTATAAATATAACATTATGGAGATTTATTTGACATTACGAACGCCTACGTTGTAATGTCTTTACTAGGTCCAAGTTATCGCTCATAATTTCTTGCTGTATATTGGCGCTCTTGAAGCCAAGTACAGGTTTATAAAAATATCGTAAAGGGTGTATAAACTTGATTCGCTGTCGTTGGACGAGGTGGCCCGTGTATCTCCATCGATCCAAAACGTCGTAAACTTAGCACCTCGATTTCTTTTCAAATAAAAAGTAAGCTTTTCTATGTGATAATAACACTGTCATATCCACGATTTCGATATCTGTTTCACGGTTGGTTTGCTCAACTCATAAATATTTGCCCGCGGCAAACTGTGAACGATGATCTTATTTGTATTTGAGTCAGGTGACTCGTTGTCGATCCTGCATCGCGACCAATGAATGAATCAATCTTAATAATTGATAATAACCAGTAAACTTGAAGTCCGTTTCGCTCGGTCTCAATACCGGACATAAACTTATTAAGCTGATTTAAAGTTACAACCGTGTCTGGTGTCATCCTCTTAAAGGGTAATCACGTTATTAATGAACCCGTCGGAGAGAATTGCTTAAGTGCATGCTTTTCTTACGAATGTTGTTAACGGTGACATCAATTCGGCATTACTCAGCCGAATCAATATTTTTTTGGACTCTAACACTTGAGCACACTTCAATAGACTACAATGCGCTAAATTGATTCATGATGCACACTTCGTCAATGTTACAAATAACACTATTAAGAATCCATTCCATTGAGATACTATAAACGGTCATTCGTAAATCAATCTACATTTGGACGTTAAAAATTGGTGGGATCCAGTGTAGTTAATGCGCTATTTAATTTTGTACCTTTTGTTGGGTAACTGCTATTTACTTTAACGTTTTTAGCAACTTAATCGATACCGATTGATCCTAATTTCCATTTCGTGATACAAATTGCTGTGTTTGACAGCATAATGTGCGGTTACAGTTTTGCGATGCGATGAGACTTTCCGACATATTAACATGCCTCTAAAATCCATGACCTGGTTAACTCGCTTGTATTTTGAGTCATTTCACATATCTGTAAACATTTTCCTTGAATATGATATTGTGCTATATTGAGGCGGTGACGTATGTGTCCAACAAGAATGGAAGTGTTGAAAAATAAACCAAAAAAATGTGTGAAGTGTCATAAAATCTGTTAATTACGTGACCAGTTCATTGTCATATATGTAGCGTTATAAAAAAGTAACATCATTGCACCATGAATTTAAACTAGCTAGTCAATTTGCTCTCGAGGAGTACTATCGAAATAGCGTATTATTTAAATACGTGATTTTAGTTATAAGTATATATCAATATATATGTTAGTCTGTAAGATATATGATATGGACCTCGGAATTTAATTATACTCATGTATCTTTGTTTATATTGTAAGAAATAAATGATTTGATTTGATTTGATTTAATCAAAGTATACGTTTTACAAGTTTTTATATTATTAAACTTAGCTTGTTCGTAATTAGTTTTAAACGATTTAATTCCAATCGCTTGAGCAAATTTTTGCAAACGCGTTCTATTTGTAGGAAAATCATGATAAATTTAGTTGCGTTTTCTAAATTTGTGGCGCCAAAATGACCTTAAGTATCTAATGAAGGGTTTTCTGGGAAAATACGAAATAAAGATATAATATAATATATAAATAAAAACTATTTTTATCTACTTTTCAATAAATCTGTCCTATAATACAATATTCGTTTTACAATAATTTATTTCTATACCGCCGCTGAGAATCTATTTCTTTTCAAATGTGAAGTCATAAGTCATGTTTCAATTTAAAATGGCGGTTGATCTTCAATAGAATGTTTGAATTTGTTGAACACTCTAATTAATAAAAAACACACTCAAATTCCCACGACTCGACCTCACATATTCGGATGCTAGACAATGCAGGCGCTCTTAAACTTGTATAAAAAGAACAGATGAAACAATAGTTCTTCTAAAGTATGTACATATTTAAGCTGAACTGTTCATCACATGTACTATATATGAAAATATTTTATGCTCTATATGACGAAAGAAAACAATGTACTAACAAAGCACTGTCTGAGTCTGACGATCTATTAATGATAAGATTTTCAAATAGTATTTTAAAATTTAATTTACCTACAGTTAAATATTAATCCTATGCGATATGTTCAAGGAGTAAAATCTTTACGAGACTTGCATATTTTAGCGAGCTTGTTTATCAAAGAGGAAATAAAGTATTTATAACGTAATCAGAAAGTTTTGAGAAAAGCTTCACAATACAATTATGTATATAATCTAAGAACTTATTTGTTTTTAAGCTTGTGCATCGTAGGAGTCATGCGGAAGCATTGTTTGGCTATACACGTAGAAAACAGTAAACGTATAAAATACGTACATACTTTCACAAAGTATGTAAAACAAACGCTTCCAAACATGTAAAAATGTTATAAAACAACACTATATCCCACCAACATAAGTTAGATCGTAATGCGCGATTTTGTAAGAAAATATTAGCAATAAAAATAAGAAGCTTATGAAAAGGACGACTTTGCGGAATATCAACGATTTAGAGGCGTTCGCGCGTTTTGTCCGTAAAAAATACGGCAAAATATACTCGTACGTCTGCGAGTGGACCTTTATATCCCGTAGTTCTGTGTCTAGCACTCCTATCATAAACGGGAATGGAATGATTTCGATGTCTTTTTGCCTCACACTTCAGTATATATATTTAGATTGAATATTGTGGATCACTATTCTCACTATTCCAATATTGGTTTATTTACTACGGTACCATTGCTATACTTTAAAGTAATCTATATATTGAACAACCTTGAGACTTTGTATGTCCACTGCTGGACTTAACTCTTTAGGTATATTAATTTATAAAGTTGAAGTAGCAAACGAGCATGCAGTTCTCCTGGAGATAAGTGGCCGCCCATGTCATTCGTAAACAACTTTATATAAAACAGAATTTCAATCTGTCAAAGACGCGTTGATGTGCCTACTCGAGGACTAACATAGTCATCGGGATGAGCATAGGAATGAGAGCTGACTATATTTAGGCCTTGCCGAAAATAAAAGAATAGGCATCACGAAATACCTGGCAGATGTGAAACATCGTGTTCGTACAAGTAATATCCAAGTAATATAAAAGACAAGATTGTGACAGGAACTAAATATAGCATTATTAAAATAACGCCATCTACGAACCGACCTAACACAACAGCCTGCTTAGTTTTGTTCGATACTTAATAGTTCCGACAATGTATAACAGATGGCGCGAAATCATTAAATGGAAGTATCGCCACGCTAATAATCAGGTTCACCTGCGCCTAGAGATGTTTCACATCAAAAAACCTTTTTTTTAGCAAATGACATACAGTCCACCTGATGGTAAGTGGATACTGCCGCCCATAATCATCTGTAAACAAATTAACATGGAGCAGAGGTTTTCTCTGAAGTCGATCACAAATGCGTTGCTACACTCAACGACTAAATTGGTAGCTTTTTATTTTTATACTAATATTATAAACCTGAAGTGATAGCCGAATGGTTGAAACTCGGCACGCACCACTGATTTTCCTAAAATCATGTGCGTATTAGAGGTTAATTATCACTGCTGTACGGTGAAGGAAAACCTGAGGAAACCTGCACAACTGAGAGTTCTTTAAAATGTTCTCAAAGGTATGTGAAGTCTACCAATTCGCACTTGGCCAGCGCGGTGGACTTATAGGCTGAAACTCTCTTAATCCGAGAGAAGACCCGTGCCGAGCAGTGGACAATAGTGGGTTGACAGTACATGACATTAACTGTCATAATTATGCTACTGACATCATTTACAGCAAACAACATAAATTCTAATAACAGCAAGGAGAATATGTGATGACGTCTAACATACCTCCATTCCTATCAATAGTCTTGTTGAACACTGCGGGCTGGTTGAGGGTCCGCAGCGTGGAGTCAGACAGCACGGAACATATGGCGGCGGCTTTCTTTGCACAAGAAGTTGCTAGTCGCCTCGACAGACTCTCGCAGCATACGAACTCGCACATGTATTGCAATGCTAGCGGTAGGAACAATCTGAAAGAATAATCTTTTTAAGATTCAAGAAATTGTTCAAATTAGGCTATGTAACTTATTTTATGCAGTAGAACACTTCTTGATACAGAGTTTTACCTACATTTTGAAGAAACATATGTACATATCGAGTGACCATGAATTACTCGTGGGCCATGAAACATTCGTATCAAGGGTCATTCCAAATTGTAAGCAAATTAAGTTTGCAGTGATTTAATTTTGTGGTCGCCTACATTTGTTATTAATCAGTGTTAATCCTTGCAGGCAAAGCGAATGGCGCTTGAAGCGAATGTTTGGTACATAATGACCAACCTGTTTTAAATATTTTTCGATAAACGACAATGTTAGGAAATAGCTCACGTTGCTCGTGAGTTTTAAACAGTATACCCGTAATAATACTGATACAGCATTATTAGTAAGAAATATTTGGTATGTCTAAATTTACCTTAACAGTCCATCATCCGGTGCTCTCTTATCAAGCAGCTCGATGATCCAGGTCAGGAAGTCGTGTCTGTCTAGGAGACCTTCGTCAAGTAGGTATCTGGCGAGGCGACAACAGTAGTTCCAGTACTTCAATGCTTGTCGCCAGTCAGTGCTGTCTCCAGAACCTGGTGTCGAGGAACCTAATGCTGAAATATGTAATAACTAGAGGAAACTATCTTTAAACGCATCTACTCTTGAAAAAACAAATCTATTATGTATCTAGACATAAAAAAATGGTTAAGTGCAAAATAATGTTCGTTGTATGGGCTCCTATACCACAAACGTTATTTTAATAAAACCCTCAAATATCTATTTTATTCTGTTTTTCGTATTTGTTGTTATAGCAGCAAAAGAAATACATTTGTGAAAATTTCAACTCCCTCACTATTGTGTTTGTTAATACACAGCGTGGAAACAAACGGACAGCAAAGTCTTAGTAACAGGGTCCCGTTTTTACTCTTTAGGCCCCCAAGGAGCATCAAATAAAAAAATGACAGCCATAGTTAGAATACTATTATACTAGAATACTAATATACTTTTTATATTATAATCATAATGAAATATGTTGTAATTTTTTTTTTTCATACTGCATTCTGATAGATTAAAGTATAAGGCTTGTAAAAAATAATAAAATATATGTAACCTACCAGAATTCCCAGGCGAGTGCATTGAATTTGGCACAGTTAAGCTATTTGGAGTAGATCCGCCTGGTGGGTTGCCCGATGAGTTGTGACTCGGGGTGCCTTGACCTGTAAAATTCACGTATTACAATAATTGAACAAGTATACAGATAAGTTAAAATTGACACTACACTTTCTATTAAGAGAACTTACATTGTTAATAAAGAAACATTAATATTAAAATAGCAGTGAATGGAATTAAACCATTCTGTCAGTCTGTTTGTCACTCTGTCAAGAATTGCATGTCAGACCACATCTGATCATAACAGCTGAGTTAAGTATTTTTCCCTCCAACCAGAGTACTTTAAGCGGTTTTCACTTCAAAAACATTTACATTCATATCGTAAAGTATATTTACCTGATTGAGAAGGTGGTGTTTTGTCAGATATGTTACCAGGCACTGCACTCTGGTAATATTCAGACAGTTTCGGAATTTGATCCTTCAGGAACTTTATTAATGTTGTTGTCCATTCTGGAAAAGTAAAAGATTAAGAAGAAATGTTTTTGATTTCTTTCTTTTACCTTTCATCTTAATTAATGTAAACAATGTGGAGTTATTAAACACCTACATTTATTTTATTCATTAAGATATCTGTTAAAGTTTAGAAACAACGCTTTGTCAGACCAATATGGCTGTGACAATGCTCAACAGGGCTCTAGATTTTTTTTTTTCCAATTAGGACCTGCGATCAGTCAGGTAGACTATAATCAGGTGAGTTGTATGAGTTTGGGGTTTGGCGAGGTGGAGCCATTGCTCCATCCCCTAAGGGCTCCAGATGCACCGTAAATTACAGTAGATCTACTGTATTTGGCAACAACATACTTTTAAGCAAAAAAAGTAGGATTTTATTATTTAACTTCATAATAATTATATTTGATTGAGAAATGTATATAAATAGCACAAGCTGACGATGACACTATTATTTTTTTTGGGTCATCAAATTCAGCAATTTTCTTTTGACAGAAAAAAAATTTTTTTTGACAAAAATTGTCATAATTGACAAAGTTGTCAAGTAGATGACCTTTTTAGTTTATTTTTTCAACCTTTTTTTAAATATCATTTACTGTAATTTTGTACACAATACCATATTTTTAAGTAAGAGATACTGTAATTTTATACTTATAATGTGGAAGCATTATTGCCCAAACAGGTAGACAAATAAAAAATTTACATCTGTTTTGAATGTAGATATTAATACATTTGACATCTGTGAGCCAATAGTTACACAATAAAATCCTAAATCGATGTTAAGTAAGGCTTTTATGTATCTGTTGTATGAAATATTAACAATACTCTGCTATTACTACACATAAACTTATATAAGTACTAGTTTTATCCCATGTATCCACCTGCGTTGGTCATGTTTACCATGGTAATAAGTATCCTATGTGATGAGATGATGATATCCAATGAGTGGTCTGGATACGGACCGTGGAAGGTCGAACCTCAGACCATCAAAAACTGTCTAATTTACCTACTTAAATTATATTTCCATAGGGCGGCCGTTCCAGGCACCATACATTGACCACCTTTGGTTTTGGTCATCAAATTGCAAACACAAATGTGAAAAATTATCTAGATTTCAAGGGGGAGCCATAATTGAATTTCACCCCATGTTTAAACTTGCCTTGAGTCAGCAGTGTAGGTGGACCTTTTATTAACGTTTCATTCATATCCAGACCTCACTAAAACTACTTGCTGACCCTTGATCTAGATCATAAACTGTGTGCCAAATATCAGCACAATTGAACCAGTAGTTTTTGTGTGAAAGAGTATCAAATGGACATATTTCTAGTGTGAAGCAGTTCTTGCGTTACGTTGGAAGGGTGTGGTTTCCGGCTTACTTATATATGAGGCGGCATCTTAGTCCTCGGGAGTAGCAACGCATCTGTATTCAAGTTCAGATAGAACCCCTGTTCTATATGAAGTTGCTTACAAGTGTCCATGGGCAGCAGTTACCACTTACCATCAACTGGACTGCATGCTCGTTTGCTACTTCAATCTGATAAAAAAAAAACACATATATCCTCACAAACTTGAATGTACAATATTAGTATGTAAAATGTGTAAAGTTTACACTTTATCATGAATTACCAGTAGTTGGATCTGGCAGCTGCCTCTTCTTTATCTTGGCTTCAGAAACTGCTACGGTATAGGCGGAACTTAGTTTTATGAACCACGCAGCTCTTGGCATGGTAACTTGGAATTCAGTCAATGTTGTGAAAATCTCCTCTTTTTTGTTGAAGTTTGGTGCCTTTTTAGCCAGTTGTGCTAAAGGTTTGCTTCCTATAAAAAATGCATAGGTAGTTGGTTTCTTTTTCAATAGTAATAGAATATATATTACACCTAGGTATGTTTTGAAAGTTGCAGAAACTCTTTGACAACTATTTCAGCTTCATTAAAGTACTGTATTTTTTATACTGTAGATTTCAATACTGTATTCTTTCTGAAGGATGTGGCAATGCAGTTACGAGGGTCTTTTTAGTTTACAGGTATAGTAACACATAAAAATTGTGTTTTGGGTAATATTTACATTGGATTATTTCTTTGGTTGGGTTGGTTTGGTTGGGAATTTGGCTCAATTTTTAACCCCATTACAGAAAAAAAGCCTATTTATAAAATTACACATATCTCACCTGCTAAATCTTTGAACCAAGCCTCAATCTGTGCTTTGGTTCTTGCTGTGGCAGGCCAGAAGTTGTCTTTGGTATTCACTTGTTGCCGTTTCCTGCCACAGTCAGGCAATGTATTCAACTCTTCCTTTTTAGACAAGATTCCTGAGAAGAACTGCCCTATCTGTAAAGTGAATGGTCATTGGTATACCATGCAGTTATATCTTAAAGTTAATAGTAACTGTGTAATCTATATTAGTGTACAAACAATAGTTATTCTATAATAAAAAGGTTATGCCTAAAAAATACTTTAAAAATTGATTCATATAAAAGATGATATGGTGCATCATTATTTTCATACCTGTTTAATCAATCTGCATCATTTAGTGTCATTATTTGAACTGGTTTTTGTTTTCAGTTTTACACTAAAAAAATGTAACGATTTAAGTATAAAAAGTGATGTACATGCAACTGACCTTCGAAGCAGAGTAGTTGAAGTTTCTTGCAGTGCCAAATTCATCGCTAGACTGAGGAGTAGTCGAAAACCCTTGCTTTACGTTGGTGGATGTTAATTCGTCTTCCTTTTGCCTAGGTTCTTGCGGGTACACGTCTGGGGGACCTAAACGAGGCCTCTTCAGAGGGCGCTTCTCGTACATAATCCCCATTATGTCGAGATATGATCTATCTTCATCCACAAATCAACATATGAAAAGGTGTCGCTGGCTTCTAGTCACGTCATCTGCTAGCGACTCACACTTGCCTTTCATCTAAGGTATACCTAAAAATACATGATTTCACTAATTTACCACTACAAAACACTAACTGAAATACAAAAAGCACAAAAATTGTGAATGGAATAATGCATAATCTCAAATAAACAATAAATCTGATCTGATGTATATGACGTTTGAATTTAGTATTGCTATATCAATGTGTTGATCTGTTGAAAAAAAAGTCAATCTTAGTATAAACATGGCAATCTTGACTTCAATATCGTGTGAATAAAGAATTATATATTTACAAAACCGAAATCAAGAATTACTTATATACATAAATCTAATAAAATAAATGTAATTTTAACAAGCTGGTTTGCTAATTACAATATGGTAGTTAAACTTTTGTTAACGTCAAAATTGATGTGCAAAATGTTAAAAAATGTGGATTTACTATGTTTATTGGCAACACGTGTCATCAAATGTCAAAATGAAACTAGTGGCAGTTTAAAATAAATTAGTCTTTGTTGACATTTTTCGTATGGTATAATTTTGAATAACAAAAATACTAGATTACTTTTATTAGGGCCTCAGCTGTCAAGTCAAGTCAGGTTATAATAATATTTCAGATCAGAAATCGAAATACATTTCGTTTAAATAATAACATTACTTCTCGTATATAAAATAATAGAGAAATGCCACCTAACAAAGCAGCAGACAAGTCAACTAAACAAGGTGGCAGCGCTAAAAGCGGTGGCGCAGGAAAGGGTGCTGCAAAAGGTCAGTACAAATAAGTCGAGCTTATAATCGCTTATATCCAAAAATTAGGTTAATCTTATCACTAAATTGTGTAAATTCCTGTCTTAGCATGATTAGATTCCAATTGTAAGTGTGTATCAACTCTAACTTGAGTACAATAAGTAGTATGTAATGTACTAATAAAAAATTCAAATTTAGAACAACCAGCAGCACCGAAAGAAAAAAAAGGTGGGACAGCTGTCAAAGTGCGTCACATATTGTGCGAGAAGCAGTCAAAATGTCTGGAGGCATTGGAAAAATTGCAAGCCGGTCAGAAATTCCCTGATGTAGCTGCAGCATACAGTGAAGACAAGGCGCGGCAAGGGGGCGACCTCGGCTGGATGACGCGCGGCTCTATGGTGGGTCCGTTCCAGGATGCGGCGTTCGCCTTGCCCATATCATCAGTTAACAATCCTGTGTATACAAATCCTCCTATCAAGACGAAATTTGGCTACCACATTATTATGGTTGAAGGGAAAAAATGAGCGAGATGGTGTTTGAGTTTGAATATTTTTGGGCGATACTCTTGCTATTCATTATGGAGCGGATATGCTGCTTGCAGGAGCAATTTGATAAGGACTTTTCCAAATTGCCTGATTCTAATGGATCTAATGATTCTTTAAATTCTGATATAGAAGATTTTTCCAATCAGGAGTAAGTTTCATATATATGTATATATATATGTAGTAAGTTTTCATCTATTCAACCAATCATGACAACTAGCGCACACATTGTCAGGGATTAAGAAAAGGATTGCCAAATACTGAGGGATTGAAAAATAACTTTTATATGTATAACTTACCTATTTAACATTATTTAAATATATCTTTGAAGCATCCTTCGACATCCAAATTTTATTGTTTTTATAACAAAAAGATGGAAATTTTATATATATGCATAATTCTACTTGTGTATTTACCCTATACCCTGCTCAGGACTTACGGACAGATTTTACCAATTGTAATATATATGGGTAAAAGCTAGTTTGTCATCATATACATACATAATGGATTTTTTGTAAAAAAAAGTTTGCTACTACTATACATCATACAAAACCCATAGCCTCTAATTATCTTTTCGTACCAAAGAACCAATTTTACAACTGTGGAGTTAGTTGTTCATACCAAGCAGAATATTCATTGCACAGATCTCTTAATTACATCAATTTAATGTGGTTTAAGATACATCTTATTAAACACCTAATCATTAGAATAATGTTTGTTTGTTTTAATTTTTATGACTCAAAAAAGCGTGCAATTTTAGCGTCTCTCCTCACCCCACCACATGTAGATAAAAAAATTATCTCCTCAACCCACTATTATAATACACCCTTGTCCTATTAATCAAATTGGTTTTTTAATTTGCATATTTGTTTACTATAATCAATATGTACTCTAAGCACATCAATATCTACTTCTTTTCTCTCCTGTGTATACTGTAGAACAGCGGTCAGTAAGAGGGGGACTGCGGTCTGTATTTGGACCGCGGAAGGTCGAACCTCTGGCCGCCAAATATTCTCTAATATACCTAGTTGAATAATACTTTATGTAGAGCGCCAGGCGCCAGCGCATTGGTCCTTAAATTGCAGAGACACAGATGTGAAAAATTAACTAGATTTAATAGGGGAGCCATATATGAATCTTTAAAATGGCATTAGTCAGCCCTATGGTTTTTTTGAACGTTTCATCAATATCTGGACCCCACTTAAAACTACTTGCTGACCCCTGCTGTAGAAGTTGGAAATTCAAAAATTTTTACTTATTTGTTTATTTAATTATTATCTTTGTGTACCTTGTCCAATTGTTTCAGCATTGGTTTGAAGTTAAGTTTCCTGCGTTTATACCGCTTGATGCATGTCACTATGTTACTGACATTGGTATACTTTTGCAACATATGCCTCTGGTTCATAATGATCAAGAGAGTGCCGTCCAAGGCATTTAAATACAAATTCAGACTGAGTTTCCCATCTGTGACTGGATAAAAAGGCTGTAATATTTTGATGCTTATTTCAAATAAATAGATATTGTTTTGATTGTATTGTTATTATTATTATATCCATGAAATACCCCGTTTCCAGCAAATCAGGTAATCCATTTGCTGTATCCTTAGGTACATATATAAGATTTTTATTTTAATCAAAGTATATAGTAAGTTAATGTTGCCTGTTAGCAATTTAGATTTGTTTGCCTTGAAGAGGAGAATAACGATCTTGTGGGAAGATAACAATTTCACTTTCTGTTGTACCATTTTCATATCATTATATCCTAGTGTTCCAAGGGTTGGGTCATAAGGAAATATCATTTCCTCTATTTCTAAGCCATGACAAGATCGATTATCAAATAAGTTAGTATTCAAAGTGGTCATATTTCAATCATGCAAATTCTACATTGATCCGATGTAAAAAAAAAAGTTTTACCACTGCCCATTTTTATAGACGGGGATCTAGCCTTTGTAACGCCCGTGAACAATCAATATTCTGGCGCCCTCTTCTATTAATTAAATATGCGCCTTTTCTGTGTTTCCAACTTTCCGTCCTCGGCTGCACTGCACCCACTGTCCTATAGATAAAGTCACATCTGAAATTTTATATGGAGTTCGATACGTACATTCTCCCATAGGTACTCGTAACAGAAACTGGTCAGGATTAGTCAGTGACCAGCGGTAAATCTCTACTCTTAACGTAAATAAAACACAAGAAGATAATTTATAGCAGTCTTTATTGACAGATATTAAATAGGTACTTCTAAAGTATCACAACAATTGTAGCTGTTGCGAAAGACAGCGACTACTATTTAATTAAATACAGTAATAAATATAATGAGGTATAACTTAAAGCTAGGACGGGAATTTTGAAAAGTACAATTTTAGTAATAAGGCCTTATTTTGTCTTCCATTCCAAGACTTTAATTTTTGGTCATACTGCCTTTTTATAACTTTCTCCGTCTTCTTTTATATTTGAATTTTATGTAATTGTTAGGTGAGTTTAATTTTATACTCTCAAATTTGGGTTAGTGTACCGCACGTATTTTAGAAGAGCGTCATTCTCCTCGCAAACGAAGGGCTTGCGGTGGTGGCAGGCCACATCGTGCCAATGTACGCCATCGTTGTAGAAGTTATTCAGGATCGCCACGCAATGCTCTGCTGCGCCGCCTTGGTGGAGCTCCTGAGACAATACGATTAATAATAAATGCATCAATTTATTAGTATTAATAAGTATTTAACTTTTTTATATTATGGAAGTAGCAAACGAGCATGCAGCCCACCTGATGGTAAGTGGCTACTGCCGCCCATTGACATCTATAATCAATC
>DWTU01001334.1:0-13501 GCA_018251515.1 Cecropterus confusis | reverse complement strand
TCTTTAATCCAACTAGGAAACGAGTTTTCGAGGGGGGCCCTTTCCCCCCCCCCCCCCCCAACATAGTCAGGAGGGGAAATAGTTATTTAAAAATTTCAGCGACTACCCGACCTGTTTTTTTCATTTTTGGACTAACAAAACTGTAGCTCCGCCAATGATTTGGTCTGGTATTACGAAGTTGTTAAACATTGAATGCTATGCATAAGAAAGGAATAATGGTACAGGATCAAAGCTGAACTAAGTCAGCCATGTTGTATGCTGACAGGAAAGTGGATGTGTATACAAAACCGCACTGAATGGAACGATGCCAAATCGATTATTGGTAACATACAAAGACTGTCCAGTTCACGACGCCGATTTGATTTATAGAACATACATGCATGTAGAACATGAACCATGTTGCTGAAGTCTTGTTCAGCAAAACTAAAGAACCATAGAAACTGTACCTACATAAAAATAAAATGCTTCAAAATAAACCGATGTAACAATTTTAATAGCTACGCGAAATGAAAAACGAAAAAATGTTTTTAATTTGTCCCCGTCTGACATGGGCTTCGTTTTATGAAAAAGATATAGAAGTTTGCTGCGAAAAATATTTTTTGGAATATCATTTCTTTAAATAAAACTTTATTTTCTGTAAAAACAGAGTTAGGGTATCAAATTCTTTGATTGTGCAAGCCGGCCGGAGAGCTACCACCATAACACCGTACTTGTAGCTTGAAGTAGCTCTTGCGTTTTTATACAAGGATATAGAGACCGCCAGACTTACATACAAGGCGACCATCTTAGTCCACAGATATGGCAACGCATGTGTGATCGGCATGATGCAACGCATGCACATGCAGGAACGCATGTGTAATCATAGATTTCATAGATGGCAATTACCACCCAACATCAAGTACTGCGTGCTCGTTTGGTACTTCACAATAACAGGCTATTCATTTATATTGACATTGAGGTATCATAAAAACTTGCGTAGAGGTGGACTTTACTCCGCGCCCACTCTTGCGCGGAGTTCCGCGCTTTGCATTCGATTCTGTAGTACCCAAACGTAGGCTCTATAGGCAGGTACACCTTTGTGATTTTCCGGAACACGACTTTTGCTTACTCTGTGAATGGCCCTTTCATTTTGCGCAGTGCCGATTTTTACAGGGCTTTCAATGGACACATCTTTCGTAAAATAAATATAAACCTAGTTACCTGTCCAATTATTAAATTCATTATGGATATTATGGATTTAAACCCATGCTAAATTCAATTTAATATCCATTTTAATAATAATTAATATGTCGTGCCATTTTGTAAACTAATTTTCAGTAACAAATTACTAATTTTAAGTAGTAAATTGCTAATTTTAACTTACAGATAACAAATCTTTAAATTCTCAAAGATTGATCAGAACCAATCAGAGGCTGTATGTGTTTCATTAGAATAGTTAAAAAATCGTCTAAAAATGAAATTAAAATTGTTATAGTTATTGTGTAGTTGACCTATCCTTGACTTAAAGAAACATTGACATGAAATGTTGAATTGACACGCTGCAAACTTAGTTCTCTTTGGCAACCACCAGGCCTGGATGTAAGTCGGAGACAAACGGACCTGCACCTGGCACCAATATCGAAGAGCGAAATGAAGCCTTCGAGGGCGGCATACCCTATTTTTAACACGCTACGATTTCGTATCGTAACGAGTAAACAGCGAAAATTTGATTTCATTTAAACAAGGAGTCGCCACTATCTTTTCTCTCCCGATTCGAAAAAATTGACAAAAAATCCGGTGCTGATAGGAACGTATCCACGTTTACGTCCACGTTAAATAGTGTCTACACATTCATCACAAGAACTGCAAGCTCGTTTGCTCCTTCAATATAAAAAAATAAACAAACATTCCTATCCATAATATTGATATTCCTCCATATAAAGCATGATAAAAGTGCAGCGTATATCTTATTTATAGAGCGAACACTTAAACCATGAGGAGTCCTATCCACTTATGTCCGTGCCACTCGTCGACGCTCGCATTCGATTTTCTAGTGGCTATGCGGGTTTCCATAACACGATTTTTGCTCTCGCTGCAAGTTATCGTTTCATTTCGCTGGGATGTTTCGCAGGATTTATATTCAATGCAATTTAGTTTTGTCCGATTTGTTTAGTTTGTAAACATTCATGAGTATAACAAAATATAACTGTGTAAATATTTGTGCCAATTATCAGCGTTTAGCGAGGACTGACTAGAGTGGCTACCAGAAGCACTCCATGAACGAGTCGTATTGTACCGACCACATAAAAAATTAATCTATGTAATGTATTTTGCAATAAGACTAAATAACAAACTCGCTAGCATTTTCAAAATAAGCATAATTCAAAACTTGCTGGACGTGTTCATGATTCTACAACGCTGCCAATGAACAGTAAACTTGTGCCTACATAATACTCAAAAATAATATTTAAATTTCGCCATCATTTATTAAATAGAAATAATAAAACGAGCGTGCAGTTGTCCACTTTTGACTGATTGGGTCAGAGGGGAAGTGGCTGCGGAATGCCGACCTGCCTGTTGTGTTTACTCAATACTCAAATATCGTAACCAATCACAAAGAGGATATATATCTAGTATATAACTTACGTACCAAAGGTAAATACGAGGACGGACTACGACCGTACAGTTAAGTCACAGTTAAGCTAAGCTGAAACGATAAATATGGGTAGATCTGAAACAACTGAGTTACCACTACCATATCTGCCTTACGCTTGAGGAAAGACAGTAATCATAGTTGTGTTGCTTTACCTAGGCAAGGCTCCAGGTGGCAGAACCAGTGTTAGTCGGCAACCATTACCACCGTCACACCTATTTCTAGCATTCTTGCGTATCGGTGGTAAGGTAAGGTTGCCGGCTCATTTATATATGAGGCGACGATCTTAGTCCTCACGAGAAGTAATGCATCTGTGATTGACTTTAGATAGAGCCCTTGTTATTTATTACGTTGCTTAATGATGTCTATGGAAGGCAGTAACTACTTACCACCAGGTGGACTGCATGCTCGTTTGCTACTTCAGTCTCGTAAAAAAATCTTCTTACTTTGTCATAAGATCCATATCATAAAAAATATAACCCCTCAATCAACCAAAAATCCACCAAAACAACAACAAAACAAAATCCAAAAACCCGTGTTCAACATTGAAGCATTTTCACCGCACAAATACGCATAAAACCAGTTTAGAACCGAGCTCGCATAACATTCGAATTAAATGAGAAAAAAGGGAAAAGAATAGAAAGAAAGGGATATAATTCATGCAGCGACCGCGACCGCTCGGAGAAGTTTTAATAACAGGTGTGGGCACAAAGGACGGGCGGCGCTGTCTGCTCGCGCCAGTTACCACACAAACGAAACATTCATTCGTACCGCAACCAAAAATATTTGTAGGGCTCTACGTATACGTGAGTATCGAGGTACCTAAGGACGTATTTTATGCGTGCATAGCTGGGTTGGTAAAACTTAAATATAAGTAATATATTTTTGGAAACTCACGTTATATGTATTTATCCTTACAAGGGTGCGGTACGCACAGACCTTACACGCGGATGTCGGAAAAGAGGACTGGGCCATTAGTACGAGTTTAGTAGGTACCTTTCTTCTAACGTTTTTGTCCTCCATTACAAGGTACGGCCAAAAACAAAAACGTAAACCCGTAAACGTGCACTACGTACATTGCAATGTATGGGCTGATACATAAACAATGATTTATTTTGGAAACGTAATAAACTCATACTAAGGCCACTGTGTAGGTATCAGGGATGTCCCGGATGTCGATTTTTCCACATCCAAATGCGGATTTTTAAAGGCTCCCATCCGCAGATACGGATACGAATACGGATGTCCAAATCTATGCGTAATCTCCGCATCTGCGGATGCGAATATTCGCTACATCCCTGGTAGGTATGTGTTGAATATTGAATTGAACCGGGATTGTGTCATATCTTCTACAGATATGACAAAATCCAGGTCCAAGCAGATAAGTAGATAAACCACCAACCTTGCAGCCAAAGTCGATGTGCACGCCTACAATCGTGTCAGGTGTAATGCGCACGCACTGTCACGTAACTCAATGAAGTAGGCACGGCCTGGTTTTCTTGAGTAGTCACTTAGCACTGCACAAGGCACACGTGGCAGCACGGTTAATCGTGGAAATTAGAAACGAGCGGCACATACAGAACATCTGCATAATAATTAAATAACTCGCTGAACGATTTTGGTGGAATTTTTAGTTTTACCCACAAGTTGACAAGATTAAAAAACAAGTGATTTGAATTGGTTATGACACATAATTTTATGAATGAATGAATGAACGAACGTCATCGTCTCATCTTGAAAATACAGTTGTAAACATCCGTGCACAAAATGTTACAGCCACGGGACATAAGAGATTAGAATAATACAAAAGTAAAGTGGGTACAAAATGTCTAAGTACCCACGAGAAACGTAATAACGAGTATTCTGTTAAGCAATAATAACTTAAAGAGATGAGCAAGCAAATACGCGAATAACGCAAATGGTAATGTCGCCAGTTTTCGCGAGGTCGCGGAATGAGAAACGTTTAATAATGAGGCCGCCTATAAACGCGGCAGTTTCTTTTTATTTCGCTCCCTCGACCTATCTTTGTCTCGGCCATTGTGTTTATATGAAGCTTATTATGCTCTCTTTGACAAAAACTCGCATCAGTTTGGTTGTTTGTAATACCGTTTCGCTATTCTTCCTTTGTGAAATAAAAGCTTTCCTAAATTAGAAATTTTCTTGTGGTAGGTGTTGGTTATTGTGACCGAAACATTAGTTCTAGATACGATCTAAGGCAATAAAAGCTTGCTATACCTATTCATTGCTACAAATAAAATGGAAGCACGCAGTTATCCAGCAGAGTAAGTGACAATAACAATATCACAAATATGACACCAAGGATTCTAACTTTTATACCCGACATAAGCTAACATAATGGCTATTTTTACTCCGGTTCCGGGAAAAACACCCCACGCCCAAGGAGGCAAAAGAGGGGAAGTTCAACGCTCTACAGACCATGACTGAAATATGGAAAAGATCGAATAGAGACGCTGGCCTCAGGGCTGAGTAACCGGTCCATTTGGTACTAGAAACTAGACGGACAAGCGGCATGGGTCGCTGATCTTTCGAATGATGCAGGTGTTCTCGAAACACGGGTAGTTTCGGGAAGTACCTGTGCCTGCGATGAGGACACAACGCAGCACACACTGGAGACGTGCTCAGCTTAGGAAAGACAGCGCTGTGTTCTGATCACTGCTGTGGAGCCAGATTACGGTCGAGAGCGAGAGGCCTTGGAAAGCCGTAAAATCCTCCTGTGAGGAAGGCATCTCGTAGAAGGGGGCTACAGAGAGGGGGAGGCAGAAATCCTAAAATCTCCCCATCCGCAGCTGGAAAACCGAACGTTGAAGAAGGGTTCCCCACGCGCACCTCATAGCCCCATAATAGAGGCATGGACGTAGTACAGAGTGGCTGTATTTTCGCGTGAGCAACGTCGAGGATGAAGGGATGGAATAACTCCAGCTCTATCCCATGGCTCGGATACGAGCAAACGCCGTTGAAACCGCGGATGAATGCTACATTATACCCGTGGTTCCGACAAAGGGCCCCCAAGAAGAACACCGTGAGGTTTTAGCCGATAGGAGTCCGGCATAGGCTCTCCGCTAGTATAAGTACGTTAGCACATATTATATACACGAATACTGGTGTGGCTGCCTCGTGGGTACAATACGCGTCAGCGTCGGCAATTGGATCGCGTAACCAATAATCAGTTTGAAGTCACGCGTTTTAGTATAAAGCTACTGACTTACATAAGAGGCAACCATCTTAGCCCCCGGGAGTAGTAACACAACTACAAACGACGTTCGGTATAACCTTATTCCATATGAAGTTAATTACAAGTACAATCTGATAGATTGCCCGATTGTTTTATGTTAAAAAAGAAACATTAACTGCATATGCTACATTAAAATACATTTTCTAACATGTAACTGAACAAATATGTATATAGCTAGAAAATAATACTAAAATTAGTTTAAATAAATTATTTTATTTATGTCTAAATAACTTTATACAGACTTAAATTTTATGGCTACTTATTCAATATTTACAATAATCAGTTCTACTTTTCAGCATATTTTCTATGCCCATACAATAAATAACTTGCATCAATAACTTTATTACAATTATATATTTATGTTAACTTTACATTACATTTACAAGCTGACCCGGCGAACTTCGTAGGTTAAATAATGTGTAAAAGTTCGATAGCAAAAAAATATACGAAAAATACACATTATTTTGATCTATCTCTTAGGCTTTAGCCAGCGTTTGCAATGAAAGCGCAAGAAAATCTGTTTATTTACGACATCACACAGAAACCTTTAAAATTATCAGTCTCTCTACTATATAATTGACAGGTAGTCAATAGATGGCACAGGCTTTCATTTCTATACCTGATATTAAAGTTACTCTATGGCAAGGAGACATTGACAAAACAACGCTTGCCACTATCCAGTAGTTTTTGAGTTAAAGCCACACAACAGACAGACAGACACGAAATTCGAAATGTTCTCTTTTGGCTTATGTTACTTGTATGAAGTCCCCTAGAGTATTTTTTTTAGTTTTTATTTAACGAATTGAACTCTTCTACAGATTTATTATACATATAGATGTATGGATGAAAAATACCCGTGAGAATGTAAAGCATAGTAGTAAACTGGTTTGAGAGTCAAGGGTTCGAAATTTCAGTCATGTTACCGATCACCGACTTTTTGAAGTAATATGCGTGTCATTTAACGATATAGAAAAACATCGCGCGAAAACCTACATGCCTGAGGGTACCGAAAAATGTTTTAGAGGTTAAGCTGCCAATTAGCACTTAGCGTGGAAGAATGTGGCCTTAATCATATTTATTCTACAAGGAGACCCGCATATCTGCTGTCTTCTTTTGGCGTATATTTCTTCACTTATTGTTTAACATTAACAGAATGCGGAACTATTTTTACTACTATTTTGACGACGCACGTGGTGGAGCAGTTAACATCGGTCTGACACGTAGAGAGTCCCGGGTTCGATTCCCGGCCAGACAGACATCTGAATGATGAGTTTAGATTCTGTTTTGGGTCTGAGTGTTTGTATATTCGTCTTTGTGTGTCAATGGCACCCACGATGCAGGAGAAAATCCTAGTGTGGGGGTATGAGTGTAGAAAGCGTTTATTTTCGACTGGGTGAACCGATTTTGACAATTTTTTTATTTGAATGCTCGTGCTCGCCCTCGGGGACCCATTTTAATTTGGTTCAATTCTGACAAAAGCATATATGAGAAAACTACATAAGTCTCAAAATGTGTATTTAGTGTGTGCGCGACAAATAGACGAATAACTCAGCTTCTACAGATCCGATTCCCATGAAACTTGAAATTAATATTAGATATCTTAGGATGAAGAATGTGATATAATGAAAAATGTGACCTTCTACACCTCGATCCTGATGATGTAGGGGTACTTCAAACCTAGACCATAGAAGTGGCCATTTGGTGCTTACGTATATGCAGTAAGATTACTATGCAAAGATATAAGTATTACTAATCATTACGATGCCTTAAAAAACTTACGCATTAAAATTCGAAGTATTAACCTCATGAAATTGGAACTACGTGGCAGTAATGGCGCAAATTAGGAATTTGCGGGCATTACTTTTATCACAAGCTATAAAGTGGACCGAGAGGACTCATTACAGTATCAATTAAAAATAAATTCAAACCTCTAGCGCTTTATAAAAGAGGATGTAATTTCGTTAGTGCTCTAGAGCCTAGGTAAGGCGTCCATATTAAAACCTTTTATTACAGGACACATTTGTGACCGCAGCGTAACTAATAAATGGTTTTTACATTCAAAACCCCCAGTTAACATTTTTTGTGTTACGGACTAGCTGTGCTGTTTGAATACGGTTTCACCCGAATTTATTAGAGAAAAGAAAATCACGATATGACAAAAGAAGTAAATATAGTAAAAATTACACGGGAAACGGAAGAATAAAGGAACGCTTAGTAAAAAAATTGGAAAGGTCTTATAAAATAATATATGGATATCATAACCGTTCCTTAAGGAGCCGGCCGCGCGTCAAGGTACCTCGCAGCCAGTGCTTGCAGATCGTGATTACAAATTACATTTTAAAGACATTTTAAACACTATTGAAACGAAGTTTACGTCAAAAAAAAGGATCATCTCCTTACATATTCTTTGAAATCAAATGCAATCGAGGACAATTTTTTTCAAAATTAAGTGCCTGTTATTAAATAAAGTGATTACGATCATGTATGATAAAACACTTTCGCAAATCGCAAATAATATATTATTTTAGAACTCATTTGAATACCATAAAAAGGTATAGTAATATATTATAGTACAGTATAAAGAAAGCTCTCAAAAATAAAAATTATTTTCCCGTTTTTGCAACATTTTTCATTGCTGCTCTGCTCTTACTACTTACAGCGTGATGTTATAAAGCCTTTATCAAAAATGTACTATTCAACACAATAAGAATTTACAATTTGACCCGGTGGTTCCTGAGATTAGCGCGTTCAAGCAAATTCAAATTGCGTCAAATCAAATTTTATTTCATTTATATTATAGTGTAATGCGAAGTGGCGAAGTAAACATAAAAAGTCTTCTCAACATCTTTAATCTATCCTGAATAAGATTAGAATCTTGCCTGAGGTCAGCCACAGATACCTTGCGACCCCTGAGGACTAAGTTGGACACGGTTAAGTATGTCTCCGTGAGCACAGCATGCTAACATGAGCGCAGAGGAGCTTCACACTCATCAACTCATAAATAAATATGACGGCGGTGCCTCCGGAGTTCAATCGCAATGTTCTACCACATTGTATACTACCTATGAATAAATAAACTTATGTACATTACACATACATTAGTAATATTTGAGCTCTTATAATACGAATCTAAGTAATTTTTATACGGAATTTATAATAGGCTCGGTTATTTATAACCTTATTACTTTGCTTTAAGTGTTAGTGTAATAGTAATATAAGGTAGTATTTAATTAAATTAGTGAATAAAGCTAAATGAATTTAAAAATGGGATTATCTCACGAAGTATAAAATTGTATCCGCTGTAGGCTAATGCAAAGCGGAAACGCTCTCCCTTGAGACAAATTCAATTAATACCCTTTATAATAGCAGCTTCGATACGAGCGTTGAGAACCTTTTTAACTCATTTCTCGCAAAGCTGATCTCATTTTACTTAGTGCTCGCAGTTATTTTGAAAAACCTATGTACGAATATGTTACCTACTGCTCATAGTATTACTTAGTAACTCGACTGTAATAATATGGAAAACGAGCCAGTTACAGCTGTCCATTACAATTTTTTTCAAAGAATTTTAAACATCGGAGACCACCTGTGGACCGTCGATACAATAGTTTACATCAATATGACACGTAGCTGATTTCGGATTCATTTTATAATTAATTAAAAAATAGGCATTAGACGTATAATTAATCTCCTTTTTAATTTATTTCATTTTAGTCCTTTATTTTGAAATTTGTTTGATGTTAATTGGTTGTTTGTTTAGTTACATTGAATATGTAACGGGTACCTACTGAGGACATGATGTTTTTTCATAGTTTTTTTCGCCTATATTTTGCACCGTTACATGCATTCATATAACAGTGTATGTATTTCACGATAATTTTAGTCTAAAGTCATGTATTAGTGATTAATATGTGTTTCTTCGTTTCATAGTATCTAAGGCACAGGAAATACTGGCGTTTGGTTTTAACCAGTTTCCTCACAATACATTAAGACTAAGCTAGAACGTTTCATAATTTTACTCTTCACTGCCTCATCACACACTTCTTTTCAGAATATTGTGATCACTCACAAATACTACTCTTTTTTCTTCAGCGCCTTTTTTTCTACGATAAAGTCGCTGAAGATCTTTACCACCTTACACATATTGAACCGAATTAATGGCGACGGTTGATGATTGACATCGTACGTAATAATATGACATTTCCTATACAGGGTGGCATGAACCAAGGAACATATTGTAGGAGGGTGTTCAGTATTCGATAATCATTCTAAATAACTACACTTCAATAGGTGGTAGAAGTGTAGTTCGACCTGGAAGGTACCACCAGAACACTTACTTTTAGCGTGAAGCAGTTCTTGCGTTTAAAGGGTTGCAAGCGTTGCAAGGGTGTGGTTGCCGACTCACTTATATATGAGGCGACCATCTCAGTCCTCGGAAGTGCAACGCATCTGTGATCAACTTCAGATAGAACCTGTGTTCCCTATGAAGTTGCTTAAAGGTGTCAATGGGCAGTAACCACTTACCATCAGGTGGACGGCATACTCGTTTGCTAATGATCGGACAAAAAAAAGATTTTCTTTTTGGCAGAATAATTCAATTAATTATAGTATTGATAAACACTGAACATAATCAATATTTGATCATGTAGTTAGTTAAATAAACAATTTAGTTAGTTAAATAAACAAGCTAGAACTGGATGCCGCGTTTAATAAAATAATTCGCTATGGACGTGTGGACAACATGTAGAAAACTTTTTATGTCATTTTTTTCTGTATTTTACAATTATTAATTCATGTGTCTTAAATTCGATAACCAGTCAGCGTAATTATTACTCGCTTAAATGTTTTGTATCATTCGTTTAGTTAGTTTTTCCTCACCCTAAAATATTGATTAAATGATATAGGTAAATATAATATATTGACTTAAATGATTTAAAAATAAATACGCTCATTAAATAGTGAAACATATCCTTATACAGCTTTTGTATATTTATAAATTCAAAGTAAAAGCATATTCGAACGTAGAATTATTTATAGTTGACGCTAGTAACGACCACGGAACAAGCAATATATCAGAAACGTCAACGCTACTCTGGCTGTTATCTCCCCATCTTAAAAGGGATAAAATCGCTTGTCCCAATATGACACCCGAACACCTTGGTGCAAAAGTGGCACGAGAGGGTTAGTGTTAAGTGCGCATGTCAGCAACTAACTTGTTGGCTTGTAGTACCCGAACGTAGCAGTGCGACGCGGTGTCGCGGATGCTCTACGCGTATCCTGCTGCGACTACGTTCCGAATTCGAAATTCGAAAGCCCGCGCATTCGAATTTGTTTTTCTTTTTTATTTGAAAGTAAGCGTCGTTGTTTATTTTCTGATTTCGTTGTTTGTTTTATGTGAATTAAATACTTGATGTGTTCCAATTTTGTAATAAATATTTTTTAATTTTAATTTAACTTAAGTTTTTTTTTTTTAATCGACAATATAACTTTATTTAATTTTAAATTCCATTTATTTTATAAAGGCTGTTTACGAAGAATAAAAAAATATGGATACGACGTAATTGGAGGGAACAATCGACGAGTGTTAAAATGTCAAAGGTGAAATTGAAATGATTGAACAGTGGAATATTTTTGCAATGGCGTCCAAGAGACTCGTTATCGCCTGGGCAGTCTGGCTCGCGTTGCCCTTGGCAACGGGCCATCTCAACGTGCTTATCAGTCAAGCTGAAGTTATGAAGCTACTAGGTACGTTAATAATATTAATGCTATTGAATTAAATTGACAATATATTTCCTTATCTTGTAATTAATGATGAAAATATACAAAATAAAAGATTATATTTCCTTTTCGGTTCAATGTTACTAAATAGACGAAATTGACCGGCTACAATGGCTGCGTGCCAGTTTTATTTGTACGAATAAATAAAATTTATTGAAGTGTCTGGCTGTGTGTGACTTTAAATAACTCACCACTACGTTTTGCAAACGACTTCGTCCGCATGGACTCTTTGACATAAAATATTTAGTATACACTATAAAAAGTAATTTTCATAGTTTTATTGCTGCTGGTACATAATACTCGTATTTTAACACATTACCTGATAAATCAACTGTTAATTTTAGTTTTTCGATGAGTTTACGACAGTTTGGATGCCGACTTTCAGTTAATTTTACTCAACATTAAATCAATGTGAATTTTTAAACATACATACCTATGTATATAATATACAGGTATTTTAAAGGAATCTACTACTGAACATAGGTCTTTCCTAGTTAGCGGCACTTAGACCAGTCCTTCATCATTTGTTGCTGCTGTGACCATTTGCCATCAGGTGGACTGCATGCTCCTTTGCAATTCCAATGTGATAAACAAACTTTCAAAGTACGAAAAAAAGAAAGTTATGCAGCTCACGTTCGCTAAAACCGTCCCATAATCTGTTACAGCGTCTCCCGGAGTTACATCCCGCGTCAGCTTCCGTCGCACATAGCATTCGTTTCCGCGAATTCAATTACGACGAAAAGTCACATTTTTCAGTACGTCTTTTTCAACCTTTGCTGGACTTACACAGCGACGTGCTCTTTTCCTATTAGATTATGTTTGTAGAACTACTTCACAGTAGAATATACTCGCTACTACTATTCAACGTCATAATTATGATGTTGAATCGTATTGAACTTAATAGGTTGGTAGGAAGTTAAGAAATGTATATGAGTGTCAATGAATAATTTATGTCTAAGCATGTATGGAGGCACCTTTAAATGATTCATAACTTTTGATTCACTTGTGTATATTGATCATAAACATCACTTTCTGTAGTGCTGAAGTGATATTATGTTAAATTATTACTCCACATTACTTCCATTTATTGTGGACTAGCGATATATATTTTGGATATTTAATTATATTAATACGAATATTCGTACTGCACTGATTTCATTTCTTTTAGTAGCGGTAATACTTCACGTTCTCAAAGACGCGTGAAATCTACAACGAATTTCACATTTGTTCAATAAACGTTCTCTAAAAACGAAGCCAGCAATGCTACAATGGGTTGACGACGTAAACTTTTTGCCTTCATAGACAGCTTTTTAGTATTTTTGAGTTTTTATTTTAGAAAATTATGAAACAATATATGAACCGTATTACTTTATTTTTCCAGTCACATCCTGTTTTACAACATATTCTCAAATCCAATTACCTTCATTGGAAAGTCACATCTTCGTGCACACTCCAGTGTTTCCAAAGCCTTTGTTGTGTAATGTTGTGCTTTTTCCTTTTGTGTAGAGCAAAGCTTCTTTACCGTATCCGTTCGTGGAAAAGGTGTACTTAAATTGGTGCGTGATTTTTCCAAACTTTTTATTTTCTTTTTTGGTTCGAAAATAGAGTCCTCTAGGCAGAACAGGCTTTCGCTTTTACCTAGGGGCCCTAGACATTTCACTGTAAACTGAATAGAGTCCTAGAGGGATACATACATAACTGTCTGAAATCGCTTTAGTTATATTACTGTATAAGCTGTTATTTAAAGTAGTGTCGTTCAACATTACCATCAACCCATTATTGTCCCACTGCTGGGCACGGGTCTTCTCTCAGATTTGAGAGAGCTTCAGGCCATAGTC
>DWTU01001333.1:0-13503 GCA_018251515.1 Cecropterus confusis | reverse complement strand
ATACAAAAAACCAGAAAGCAAGTTGTATACCTACATTATGAGTGTTGCAGAGTAGAAGGTCAAATTTTTAATCATATAATGATTTTAATTTAAAAATACCGCACAAGAAGGTACGACTCTTTCATGGTTAGCATTATAGAGTTCTACCTTCCTTCATCAACTTAGCGTCATGAGCCCATACCTACTATACAACTATATGCAAATGTCTCAATAGCTTTGGAAAATATATGAAAAACATTGTTAATGCTTGCAACATTTGAGAGTTGCCCTCGATTTCCCTGGGATCCCTAATTTGGTGCTCACCTCAGGAGTAAACTCTTTTGAATAAAAAAATAATTTTGAAAATCGGTCCACAAATGGGGGAAAAAATCGATGAACATACGTAAAGACTAATACATACAGTCGAACATGGAACCTTTTACGAAGTCGGTTAAAAAGCTTGTAGCAAATCCAAATCGAAAGATTCCGATTCTTACTTATACATTCCTTTATTTTGACAACCTACCAACACGCTAGGAGCGCACCAGCAATCGGTGTTGCTAATTTGGCGACTTTGTCGCTAGAAATAACGACGTTTCATAGGAAAAGTTGGTGGAAATAATTTGATAAAAGTTGTGAGTCCAATACGACTACCAAATTTTATTTTCAGTTATCAGTAATACATCAGTGAATCTTTGTTATGATAAGACAATTTGATATTGTTAGCAAGCATTGTTTAATGAGAAACGAAGTATGTATGTATATCGCGTAATATACAGCCTTTTTTATAGGTAAGGCATAGTACAAAATAAAATGGTGAAAAACAGTGTCTATTATTTCACCTGTATCAATATTTAACATTTTCCTCAAAGCTATACAAAATTAGGTCAAAATGCGAAAGTTAAGTGCTTATTAAATCTTATAATATATGTTTGAATTAATTTTTGGTGTTTTTAGATTAATACATGACAGCTTGTTATATAGTGTAATGCAATTGTTCTGAAACCGACACCTAAAGTCAATTTTTAATTTATAGATTTCCGATGAAGAGTAATTTAAGTTGACTGAATTGCATGCATATAGGTAAATTTTAAAATATTTTTATTTCTTATATTTCTATCGATATAATTAGTCCAAAATATGATTTATTTCCCGTGCCACTACCAATCTTACTACACCGACAATTTAATTACAGTTGTTACTACTGCAGTTGTTAAGCCAGTTGTTTTTTTTTTTCATTCCCCGTGTAGTAACATGGGAAATACTTGATACTACTACTTTCAATCTCAAATATAAAGTTCCAAAATATTTTTCATATGTTATATGTATACTTCATTGTTAGAATCAGAATCGTTGTTTCAATAGATTGACATTGACATATCGTATTTTAACACTAAATGAAAGGCATCAAAATGGTTAGATTAGTGATTCAAGGCTATCTAAAGTTCAGATGATTATTTCTTTCTTTCACGTTGGATCTCTACAAAACGAAAGCGTGCAAATGTGCATAACAACTTGTTAACAGTTTATGCTTGTTATGTCTAAAGTCGGGCCGGCCATGCGAGAACTAGCTTAATGTTAGACTTTGACTAAATATTATCATTATTATTTGTTACTTTGATAGTTAATAGCCTGTAAATCTAACACGTAGAAGCTATATTTCTTATCAATAATCGTAATATTCATAATTTATTTTTAGTAATAAAGCTCCAGGCTAAAATGCAAGAAGGTAAAGCCATAAAATGTAATAAAAAATAAACATAATGTAACCTGTACTGTCTGTACTATGTTTATAGTCTGTGCCGGTGCTGATCGAATGATTTGAGTAGCCACCATCTTGTTTTGTTAATTTTTGCAGTGATAAAATCGATATCAGTCTGCATAATATTTGAAACATAATTGATAATGAATTCCAAAAATGATGGATACAATGAAGATTTATTTGAGTATATTAGAGTTAGTGAAGATGAAGATGACAACAATGCAGTTGAGATACCGTTCGAATTAGATGGAACATTGCTACTGTCAACGTTAGTAGCCCAATTTCCCGGAGCATGCGGCCTCAAATATCGCCACCCTGAAAGTAAGACCATAAGGGGAATACGGCTCAGCGATGGAAAGCTCCACCCACCAAATGAAACTGGATGGGGAAAACTATTGTACATATGTGTCTTCCCAAAGGAAAACAAACGAAAGATGGAAGATGTTTCCCCCGAAAATTCAGCCGCAAAGACCAAACGATTGGAGAAGAAGCTTACTTGCTCGGATTTAATATGCCTTGGCTTGCCGTGGAAATCGACGGAAGAGTCAATTAAGCAATACTTTGAGCAGTTCGGTGAAGTTGTAATGGTGCAGCTAAAACGCGATAAGAATGGCTCGTTTAAAGGTTTCGGTTTCATACGATTCGCTACTTACGCATCACAGATGAGAGCACTCGCTCAAAGACATAATATCGATGGACGTTGGGTGGACGTTCGAATTCCGAACTCCAAAGAAGGGGTAGTACCGCAAATGCCTTGCAAAGTGTTTGTGGGCCGATGCACTGAAGATATGACAGCCGATGACCTCAGGGATTATTTTTCGAAGTTTGGTGAAGTGACGGACGTATTTGTTCCCCGTCCATTCAGAGCATTTGGTTTCGTTACCTTCTTGGATCCAGAGGTGGCTCAGAGTTTGTGTGGCGAGGACCACGTGATTAAAGGCGCATCTGTATCAGTTTCGAGTGCAGCTCCCAAAATAAAAAGCAAATCAAATCCTAATTGGAAAGATGATTCGTATAATTCTAATAATTGGGAGGGGAATCGATCGGGCCCTTCCGGTGGGTCAAACAGCAATGGAGGCAACAGTAACATTGATTCTCTCAATATGCAAAATTTGGGTATCAATCCTAACGGTGGACCACCCCCTAACTTTAATTTGCCTATAAGTCTAGTTGCTGCTGCACTTAATCAAGCTGGTTGGGGCGGGTTTTTGGGTGGGCCAGGTAACTCGGGTCCAAATAACTGGCAAGGGGGACCCCCACAAGGCAATCCAGGAAAAAACTGGAATGGCAACCCGAATTGGGGGCAAAATGGACATCCACCAGCTTGGAACCAGGGAGGCAATCAAGGTGGCTGGAATGGTGGTAAGAGTGGAAATTGGAACCAAGGAAATTGGTCAGGAGGAGGTGGAGGTGGTGGACAGGGAGGAAACTGGGGTGGGGGTGGCCCCAGTAACTCTGGAAGTGGATGGAACAACAATAAACCCCAGACATGAGGTGAGGAATGTTCATCATAGCTGAGACGTGTGTGGAGATGTGACTGTACATAGGTTCAAAACTTTCAAACTAAACTTTTTTCTATAGTTCTTACAGATTAACTCGGTAGTGATAGGATTATCACTTAATTATTCACCTTATTAAAGTCCTAAGAAGTTTGTTTCAGATAGATGTAAGCTGACTTATGCATTGTGTGTTTTAATGTGCTGTGGTGTGATGAGAGATTAATAAAATGTATGTATAATGAGATGGATGTTTCAATTTATATGAGTTTGGGTGTTCTATTTTTGTCAAACTGAAGTATGATTCTGATTTGTATATTGGGGTTGACATAAATGTAAATATGAATAACCTTGACTGAGATTTCATTAGTATAAGGATTATTTTTTTCAATTAATACATGAAAAATATAGAATGTGATTATTTCATAATAAGTACTAATTAAATTACGCCAGATTATGTTTAGTCATAAGACAATAATTTTAACTTGATAAATAAACTATTTGGTCTGAGTATTTTGATGGTGTATGAAGCAACAATTTGCTATGCAAAGTGGAAATAAGATCAGATGCTGTGGTATCTGTATGTGAGTCGTGGAAGACGTGGCTGCAAGAAGCATCTCCCAAGAATGCTATGATCGTGCAAGCAGTTCTGTGTCCATCTAAGAAGCTTCATCAATGTGGTGAGTGAGTCATGGTGTAATGGTATGGTCTGAGTTGTTATCTGATGCAAAAAAGGATGTGGTATTAAAAAAAATAGGAAGAAGCAAAACATTTTTAGCAAATGAGTTATATATGCTGATTGTATTAATAACATGAAATAAAGAATGAACAGTTTTTAAGAAGTATTAAAGTCTTTTGGACTAAATAAAAATAATTAATTAAAAATTACAGGATTTGCTGTAACCACAGCGGTTATAATGAAAAATATCTTCAACAACTAGGAGAGTGGGACACAATTCTTAGTTAAGGATTTGTCAGGTAATGAGACATAATGAGAATTGCATATTCTTTATATTCAGTAAGACTATTTATTTCATGATTGTAGATGCATATGTTACTAACTCGGTTGACAGCACACCAAAGGCAGTTGTTGACAACTCTAATGTCTGAAAACTTTAGTCTTTATTGACAAAACAATTTGTGCAAAAATAACATTTGGGAAAAAAGAATTCTTAAAAAAAGCTTCTGTAAAACATGTCTTTGTTGATATTTGTGATACAATAGTGAGCATAATTTTTTGAGCATGTAGAGCTTTAGTATCCCACATCATGTGGTTATTAATTTTGTTTATGTAATATATACCTATATACAAATTTAATTATAACGATAAAAGAGGAGGATTGATATGAGAACATCTTTTTTCAGACTGTTACCACTATTCACTTTGTAAATTTTCGGTTTTACCGCAAATATAGGGGGTATATTGCAAAATAGAAACGGCAACACAGGCCATAAGATATGTCGGCAACTGGACAGAGGGAACGTCAGACCTGTTTTATTATTATAATCTATGCATATATTATAATACTGAATTTATGTTTTTTTTTTAATGCTGCAAACTAACTGGTAATGTAGTCTCTATTTGATGTAGAGAATAAAGAGTGAATTACGCGCCATTTTACATTTGATTAATTTAATATTCGTAATATATGAAATAATTATCTAAAGATGTACACCAATGATTCCCAAAGTGGTCCAGATGGTCCCCCAGGGGTCCACGGGAGACTCGACGGGGATCTACGTTGACGTGACAAAAAAGTTGGGGGTGCACAATATGTATGCGGGCCACGAAATTGTATCTGCTTTCGATGGTGAAGAACAAAATGTTACCTTGACTTTATCTATCAACGTAGGTCACCGCCGGCTTTTTATGGTCGACATATCGTACTGACGCCGGTGTCAGACTACATAAATTTCCGACGTTTTTTGGTTTTGTTTTTTTTTTTTTAGTCGTCAAGTCGTAAAGATACCGGACGCAGGCTAGACTAGTCGAGTTTTGGGAATATGGTAGAAACGTAGCTGCTAGAGGAGGGTGATAGAGGGTCCACCGGAACCAGCAAAATTTTGAGAAAGGTCTATGAGAAAAAAATCTAGGAACCTCTAGTGTTCACTATAAAACTTGAACATAAGTGCACGAAGTGAGTGTTAGCTTCGAACGTCCAACGGGACGGACCGTTGGACGTTCGAAGGGCAGCAGACCCGCCTCGTGCGGCCCGGCTCATGTGGCGCAAATACAATTTTGATCTCAGTCACGTTGTTGTTTTGGCGTAGACTGCCTAAATAGGTCGTTTGCTAAATTACTACTTGATAAAAACGTGGGAATGAAAGTAAACTAAGCTGTCGTTTACGCCCGCATTGTATGCCTGCCACTCGTGTATAAACCCATCGCCCGCTGGCGCATCAATTAGCGCTGCGTATAATCATACAGACGACCTAAAGTGTAAATCAAACCCCATTTAAAAATATGCCTTTAATTGGAAAGATGTCTCATCTGCGATGTGAATTTAATACTTGTGAGGTTGAATATTAATATCCAATAGTTATATAATACAAAAATTATTATTAATCAATGTTTATCAAATAATGATATACTGTAATAAATTTATGTACATCATAAAATTTCAATTAAATTAAATGTTGAGTAATTCGAGCATATATCTTATCTACTTGATTATAAATTTAAATGTTCTCATTTTGTCTATATTTTTTCCAGGAATCGAATGGCGTCAAAGGTTACCAAGAAAGTGGTAATGTTATACAAACACAGAGTTTACTGAATAAACAATATATTTACACACAAATGTTTTATTAATTACAGAAAGAAATCACAACAAAATCTTAAATTTTCGCCACAAGTGTCAAAAGAAATTGAACAATCAAAGGACATTATTTTAACACTTATGGCATATCACAGCAAGCATGTACAAAAATAATCCTTTATATTACAATTCACATTGTGTAATCATACGTCATCAGTCATGTATTGACTGCAAGTTGAAACAAAAACTTTTAAATTAATTCTCATTCTTTTAAATATAAAATCATTCACACACAGATTGGACATTGGATATATACCAGGCTACACCTATAATTTTAATGGCAAAGTGAATCGATCGAGTCGAATTTGATATTATTTTAAATTGTTGCTGTGGAACGGACGGACACGCTCAAAGGCGTATTGACTTAGTTGTAAGGATCTTTAATAAAATAAGTGAATCGGAAAATCAAAGGGCAAGAAAAGGGAGAGATTGGGGTTCACAGTGCTATAGCTAATATGTTTTCGTAAATAGGCCAAATGTACCTGTATTCCACATTAGGTTCTCGAGGCCTTTTTCATTACCCCGGCAAAAATAGAAGGGCTTCAAAAATTGCGGTAAATATAATTTTGTATAAAAATAATGCTATGGTGGGATGGAAATTCTTTTTAGAAATGGTTATTGTGGCGAAATGACGGATAATAATTTAACTGACTTTTTTCAAAATTAATAACATAAGTATCGTATTTATTTAAGTTGTACTTTGGAAGCATTATGAGACGGTAAAAAGTATTCGTAAAACGTTTTTTTGTAACAGATACGGTTACCCTCCAAGGTAACCTTTTCTCCGTTGCAAGACGATAAGAATACTTCGTAGAAATATAATAATTTATACGCACCTATAACGATAAAATTAGAATGCAGAACATGCATCGCAAATATACCCAGATAACATAAAGGCGTAACATTTTCTTCAAAAAGATCTTGCAATACTTTGGGTTTAATTCAATTTTACGACAGATAAAACAGGAGAATACAGTATTTCTTATATTACGCGAAAGAATTATTACTGCGAACGTGTAAATAGTACACACAAGCTTTTTATATTTATTGTTGGTTTGGTTTGTACTCTGTCATGTACATTGAACTCATTATTTTTGTTTTGTTGTCGATAACTTTGGATGCATTACTGCGGACCTTATTAAGTAAAAAGAGAACAGTCGGTAATTTTATAAAACTGGTTGCCATAGATTAAAATATTAACAAATAAAGATATTGTGATGTATAAACAAAATTCAGAGCTCTATAGTCTCGCACAATGTATGTTCACAAGTTGAATCTCATGTACTATAATACAATTGTCTATAAAAGACTGAGATCGCAGGGATTTAAGTCTAAGTTTTAAATAGGTGTATGTACAATGTTTAAAAACGGGTCTTATTTAACGAACATCCAAAACGATTAATCAAGGTGATAGTCTCGTTGATAAAAAATAACCCAGCTGCTGTCAAACATGCATTGCAAACGGGAAAATACGTTAAAATTAATTGAATCAATATATCCGATGACCATCCCGCACATTCAAACCATTAATAAAATTCAACATCGTATGATCAGAACTGTTTTTAGGGCGATTTTCTAGCGATAAGTTTGAACTAGTAAACTTTGTAGCAGTTTTAGTTCCTAGTTGTGGTTTTTCTAGCAAATCTTACTACTCCTATGTCAGTCTGAATTCGGGACGTCTAGACAAGATAAATCTAATTGCATAAAGGACAGGGGTATATTTTATCACAAAAATTGTTCACGATTACATTAGACTTTGCTTGAAGTTGCTGGACTGAAAAGGATGACAATTACACGTCACCGTAAGAGTAAGTCCAACGACCACTTTGTCATCATTATGGTCATTCCGTCAACCCATTATTGTCCCACTGCTGGGTACGGGTCTTCTCTCAGATTGAGAGAGTTTCAGGCCATAGTCCACCGCGCTGGACTAGTCCGAATTGGTAGACTTCACACATCTTTGAGAACTTTTTAAAAAACTCTCAGGTGCGTAGGTTTCCTCACGATGTTTTCTTTCACCGTAAAGCAGTGATAACTAACTTCTAATACGCACATAATTTTAGAAAAATCAGTGGTGCGTGGCCTGGGATTCGAACTTCGGATCCTCGATTGAGAGGCCAAGTTTGAACCATTCGGTTATAATTGCGCTAAGTAAGTAAGTATCAACTTCTAAAAATTTCTTCAAGATTTCACATTTCTCGTCACCGCTCTAAAATAATCAAAATTATCACACAAATCCAGAACAACTCGAGTGGTGACAACATTCACTCACTCGTCAAGTCATCCACTAATTCATCACAAACAGGGTGTTTACACTTCGAGTTCCATCACAAAAACAGACCCCACCGTAATATCGTGACAGATGTTCAGTATAAGTTATTTCCGTCGAATTTACGACAGCCGCAACTTTGATGTGTCAATTAGTATAAAAACACGTTTTCCTGGAACGGTGGTCATGGTGACGTTTTGCGTTAGTTCCGTCCCTTCATTAGGGTTATTGAGGCTTTGTCACGGTGGAATTGTTTGACACGTTTCATAACAAAACACGAAGATCAAACTGCACTGTGTTACGTTTTGTTACGCGATAATAGTGTAATCACATGTTTCGAGGACTTAGCAAAATATTAATTTTGGTTTAAAATAAATGTTTCATGAACTTCACAAACTTCAAAAACTCAAAATAATATGATTTTATTCCTCATCACCGATTTTAAATCCTAGCTAACTATGGGAAAGTCCGAAACACAAGTCACACCAGAATATTAATATTCTGATAATTTGTGTTTACGAAATTATACCTAAATGCCCTAGCAGTACACATATAAACGGGGAAGTTTAATTGAGCAATCAAATGATCAAATTTCATTAATTAACGATAATAACGCTATCTAATTAGGGATCTTGATATGTTAGCGTTAGTCGGGTCACATGAAACCCAATTGCGAAATATATCAAACCAATTGGGTGCATAAGCGTGCTCTATACTCATCAGTTAGCCCAGGATCGTGACACGAAGGACTGACGCGTGTATAAGTAACGCTAAGTTGACCATGATTTAGAACTTAACGGGATATTTCCTAAAATTAAAGAACAAACTCCGACAACAAGTTCGTAACGTGAATTCATCCCATAAAAGAAAATTTGAATGAATATAACGCATAAGTTGCTAAGTTGAATGATTATGGATTGACCCGGGTGATACCGCTACCGTACACGTTTCTAGCGTTTGGTAATTATTGCGTTTTGGTAGGAGTATAGTTGCCGGCTATTTTATGAGGCGACGATCTCAAACTTCGGGAGAATCACAAATGTGATTGAGTTCAGATCAAACACCTACTGCATATTAATGGGCTGCAGTCATCATTTACCATAAGGTGGATGGCAAGCTCGTTTGCTATTTTTATCTTATTTGTAATAAAAAAAGTTCCTTGCTTATCACCACATCATTCAAACCAGAATATAACAACACTTAACACTGCTATTGCGAGTGAAGTGTGGCAGTACTGCCTCCTTAATAAAACCAAAAATAGTTCTATCACCTTTTAATAGTTTATCAAAGTTTATTAAAATAAAGCAAATTTACAATAAATTTCTTTAAAAAAGTAAAATTGTATATATGTAAAGAGTAAATAATAGAATGAAATAAATACCAGACAATTTATATAAAACTAAAATGGAAATAGTATGATTAATTTCGGAACAGTCCCGATAAAACCTAAACCGTTGTGACCCTACAACCACACGTGTGTATTGTTTAAGCTTAGAGACCGTCCTACCAATTTTCCTTCTACGGATGAGCATTGCCACTCAAACGGTTTTAAAACTTGTACCCTTCTCGTACGGTCTGATTTGGATGAAAAACTTATTTGAAAGTTATTGTAAATAGTTGTAAGTTTTGTAACTGGATCGCGGCGTGCAGCTAAGGACTTATACACACTAAATGTACATTAAAAATTGTTATTGTAAAAAAATGTACATTGTTATTGTAAAAACAAAAATTGTAAATTGTTATTGTAAAAAAATAAATTTATGTAACCGTAAACCTAACTACTTAAGAGAAAATAACTCAAGGGAAAAGTACTTGTACTATGTGGGGTGTCAAACGTACTTTTGGTATTTTTTTTATTTGACGACTCACGTGGTGGAGCAATCACCATACTGGTCTGACACGCAATGGGTCCCGGGTTCGATCCCCGGCCAGACGGACAACTGAATGATGAGTTTAGATTTCTGTTCTGGGTCTGGGTGTTTGTGTCGTCTTTGTGTGTCCATGGCACTCACGACACAGGTGAAACTCCTGGTGTGGGGGCATGAGTGTAGAAAGCATTTATGTTAAAAATGTTTATTTTTTACCTACTTTACTTACTTATTACCTACCTAGTTAGTTACCTGTTGTTAATCCTTCTATAGATACTTGTTCTTATACAGTCAAGTTTGATTTTAAAATTACTTAGTGATAAGAAATGGCAATTTGATATTTAATTTTTTACACTACCACTCGAACCACTAAACTGAACTAACTCACTGAAGTGTAGACTTAGGACTAGACATTTTAGTTTCTAGACTTGTTTGCCATTTTTATATGAACAAACAAGAGATATTTCAGACAGCCCACCTGATGTAAAATACTGAAAATTGACACCTATTTCCGCTTAATAACAGCAGTGTTAAGTTTTTTGGTCTAAGTGTGTTTTGGTCTAAAGAGCGTGATAAGTGTCTCCCTTATCACGCTCTTTAGACCAAAACACACTTTATCTAAGACATTCCCACAGGCTCATACAACGTATCTCTGGCCAACCTCAGTCGACACTCTGTTGTGGTTGATGAAATATGTCTAGATGTCTGTATGTATGGGTGGTAGCAGTCACATAACATCAGATGTATGCTTGTTTACTACTTCGATATTATAAAAAAGGTAGTCCCCATTGCTAGACAATTTTGCGACACCACAATAGTCTCTTGTAACTTAAGAGAGTTCTTTGTGCAATGTTACAAGGTGGATGCACCCTTATCCTTTGAGACATGACCGTGCTCTCGTGGTTTCGTAATCTGAAATGCCAGACCTCGTGTATCGTATTGTTAAAACAATGATACTTTACTATTAAATTATACGTTTGTTTAGCTACTTTCTATTACACCTATGTTACTTACATGACGTTTCAAGAATGTACTGAAAAAATAGTTTTCAAGTATTGACATTAACATGACTTACGGTTTTTCTCACTTTACCAACTAATTGAAATATAACTTACGATTTTATGAACTTTAGATTTTAATGAAATAACGACAGAAAGTTATGTACGATAATATGCAATCTTTAAATTAAATTTATTATTGCTATTATACATACAGATTAAGTACTAAAAATGACTGTGAGTCCACCAAGGTATTGTTTTCCCAAATATGTACAAACTGGAGTAACTTTCATCATTATTATATGTATGGATTATTAGTACTGGAAGTTCTGATTTTCTTATTTTTTTATTCATTTATTTATTTATTCACACAGAACTTACAGACATACATAAAGCTTATAAATAACATCTTGTGCAAAGGAACTTTCTTTTTGCAGATTATAGTACGAGTAGCAATCGAGTGTGTAGTCCACCTGATTATTATTAGTTAAAAATATATTTACGTACGGAACTCGTCTAGTCAAACTCGAGCTTGGACAATTGTTTAAACAACTGGTTAAAAATTTACGACTTCAATATTGTTTCATAACCGAAATTAAAAAAAACGTAATTCTGAGATTACAAATGTTTCACTCCACTCAAGTATGCTTTCATCTTTATTTACTTCCCGTTCCTTCCCGAAGGATTTTGTAAGAATCCCTTTGTCTACTGAAGGATGAATACAAAGAAAATATAGAGATTTTTGTCTGGACCGAAATTAAATTTATTGTTGCTTCGTGTTCTGAAAAATATTTTAAATCGGTAGTTTTAAAATAGTAACCTTAAATTTTGCATGTTTTGAAGGTGGTTTAATTCCGAAGGCAGCACCGCCACACCTATTTCTGGCTTATAACAAGTATATAAGTGAGCCGGGTGGTTCCAGGGCCACTTTACCTCACAGGAGATGCCCTTGGACCAGCTGCAATCCCCATTTAACCAGAGGCGGAAGGCCAGGACTCCGGCAACAGCTGGATCTGCAACCGTGTCTCCCTCTAGCGAAGGAGAAAAGACGAGGAGTTGGCACTGCGGTCTTAAGCGTATGATAAGAAATACTTATCCGAGGCGTTCCATTTTAATTCTGTAGGGAACCATCGCATCATGGCCTACCTTAAGTACGACTGATTTTATTTGGGCTTGGTTACATGCATCATTAATTTATCGAGTTAGCGTATAAGGAAGTAACTATGCAGCAAAATACAGCGGGAAATCTACATTTTTGAAATATCCTCAAGCAAAGCAAATGGCAAATAAAAAACAAGCCATGTTTATTTGCCATTTTTTGTGTATTGGGACAGTTAATCTCTACATCTCATTTATATTTTATCATAACACTATGATATGATTGTACTTTACCTCAATTTTAGTTAGTTTACGCAATTTTGCATATCACGAAACATACTTGAGTCCAAGCAAAATTCGGATATTCCTGCTAAACCATTCGTGAAGAATGAGGAATACAAGCCTGTGTTACGTCTCAAAGGATCGGTAAAGGTAAAGGTAAAGTGAAGTGTACCAATTCTGATTTGGCCAATGTTATGGCCTAAAATCTTTTCATTCTAATGGGTATCCCGCAGTGGCGTACCTAGGTAAGCAAAGGCCCTGGGGAAAAAAACTAGGGTCTTAAAAGTAAAATAAAACTTAAAATCGTTTGTTCCATATTCGTCGTGGTCCAAATTCGATATACTCCAGATCCAGGGGCCCTCTGAGCTTGGGTGCCCTGGAGCTCTGCCCCGTCTAGCCCTCCGGTAGCTACGCCACTGGTATTTCGTTGCCAACATAGCGACGATAATGGATCGATTACAATAGTCTTGTATTAAAAGAATGATTTTTAAAGATACCCAGCCGGCGATGCATTGGCGACTCCACCGGTGTTGCAAATGTCCATAGGCGACGGTGACTACTTTCCATCAGGTGGCCCGTCTGCCTTATTGTTAGGCTTAAATATATAAAAAAAAAAACAAAAAAAGAATTTGTACATAAATATATCTTTCACTATACTTGTATCTTTCATTTTAACAATAATACAAAACCCAGCAAAGATACAGAAAGCTGTTGGCGAGAAAGGTCTGAAAAAAAATACTTTAATAGATTAACAAATACATAACAATGAAGGTACGTTTTTCAACTCTAGTATTGATCCCAGCGTTAGGAGAGTCAGGTGTTGGAAAAATAATCTTATTATGAAAATACGCTTTTATAAATACCTACCCAAAATAAAAACTTCGACTTCAACATCGGTCAACGAATTAGCCTTGCTATTAAACAAGGTAATG
>DWTU01001332.1:0-13505 GCA_018251515.1 Cecropterus confusis | reverse complement strand
CAGATAGTGTCACCTAGGAAATGTTATGAGCGCCATCTAACATTCTTAACAAAGTTGAGCAAAAAATCACGTTTGATGTATGAGATCCCCCCTTAATTAGTTTGCAGGTTTCCGGTTGATTAACATAATTTCTTCACTCCTCACTAACTTCAGTTAAATATTCTCAGTAAACTATTTCTTTTGTGACAAAGCTATCTAAACCTTTGAGCGTTGTTTTAGTTAGTGCAACATATCGTCCAAGATAACAAAATACTAGTAATCATAACCAATTCGTCATTTTGATGTTTTTAGGAATAACGAGTCGCTCTATTTTTGGGCTTGAATACAGATGGCGCGTACCTAGCGTCACCCTGTTTTTAACAAAATTGCTTTACTTCCATCTCTATCTTTAGTGATTATAAGTGACATAACACAACAGCCACACCCATAATTTTCTAAATAGAATTCCAAGATTTTCTGTAAATTGAAAAAAGAAAATCAATTATATTTCACTTATTCATTTATTGAATTAATTATTAAAGAAAACTTATTGTTATATAATAAAGTTCTCACCGTTTCAGGCAGTTTTTTTGATATAATATGGAAATCAACTCCGGATCAATCTACCTGAGGTTGGCTATAGATGCGTTGCTACTCCTTTGCTCTTTATTCCCTTAAAACCAGAACACAGCAGCGCTTAAAATGCTGTTATTAGGCAGAAATAGGTGTAATGGTGGTATATCCGGAGTCGAACTACAAAGGGTTTCCCTACCCAAAAAAGCTTAATATATGTGTGAGTGTGTGTGAGGGAGTATTTCCAAGCTTTACAACATTATTCCGTGAACACATATACAAGAATCATACGCAAGAAGTATACACAAGAAGATATTTTAACCTTCATTATAAATTAGTTATTATTTACAATAGTCATGCTGTGCTTGACTAGAGTCCAATGATTTATTGACGAATGTAAACATTTATCATAATGTATGTCTTTACATTAAATTTCTCAATTTCGACTCTATCTAATTGGAGCGTAGAATATAATTTTTAAAGTTTTATGAAATGATATCAGGTGTCACTAGTGTGTCCCGAAGTGTTTTGATATCAGTGGCAGCACTGTCGCTAAAACAGGACAGCGAATGTAGCCCTCGTACGAAATAGAGCGGGATAGAAAAATCGTAATGGCGGTTGTTTTAAATTTCGAAATTTAAAATGATTAAACTAAAATTAATAGTTTTATGGAAGAACGGAATATTATGAAGAACTGAATAATATGTTTTGTTGTAAGCCCTTCGTTTGTTTTGTATAACTTTATAATTGCCATGATGCAGTTCAAAAATGGTTATTGCGTCGTACTTCGAGTAGCATGTGCAGGGCGCATGTCCAATATTGATTTTTCAGTCCAGATAGAATCCTAGATAGCTTCCGGGTCGTCTAGACTGTTCTCTCGGTTTTCATTGCTTTTAGGACTTTTTGAACTAGTATAAAGTTCTCTAGTGGTGGAAAGAGGTTGTCTCCAGTGCAGGTAATGTTTTAAACATATTTATATGCGGATGCAATGTGTGTTTGGTTTTAATTGGCCTTGAATTTTTCATCACCCTGTTGCGCATCAAGATGGTTGCGGTATGTAAGTGTATAATATGAGTGAAAATATTTTACATAAATGGTTTTAACTAATTACAAATCAGTTAATCCGCATAATACAAAATTAGTACAATATTCGCTAATTTGGTGAAAATTTAAGATTCATGTTTGAGTGAAGATGAGTTATTTCAAATCAAAATGGCGGCCGTGAACTCAACAAGTTGCAAATACTCGTATATGAAATAATTTAAATGTATCAATGATCATGATTATTTATTTCTTTTAATATTATTACTTAGTTTAACATATTTGCTATTAACTTTTGAAACTTAATATAAACAAGATTAAATATGTCATATTTATTATGGTAATAATGTAATTCATAAATAATGTCAGTAAAGTAAAGCTTATAAAAATATGAAATAGAAAGAAGGCTTAGAAAATATTACCGTGAGTAAATGCAAAATTAAAGCGCTGCGCCGCGAATTTGTAGTTCGAAATATCGAAACTAGCGCCACTAATATGAGGCCACAATTGTGTGGCATAAGTCACTTTAAGGACACTAGCGCCACTTATTGGTAGCTTAAACTAGTGGCGCCATACGTGGCGCTACTGTGCTTTAAATGACTTATGCCACAACATGGTGCCGGAGAAAGGTAGAGAGAGAAAGATATAGATCTGAAGCAATTTTAGATATATTTGGAAATTGTTGTGAAGTATGAGATTTGGAGTGAGCCAAGAGTTAAATTACTGCATGGTGGAAAGTTTTATCTTTAATGGCGATTGTGATGATTCCTTAAATAGTGCTATCTTATATTCGTCGAATGTTTAATATAATTTGATTTTGCTTTATTTTTATTAAAACTGCACAATCACTGGATATATTCTTAAAATTTGATAGTAATATTGTCATTGTAATTTCATCAAAAGCTCTAGCGAGGGTGTTGCTAGTGCGCATGCGCTGTATTGATCTACAGACTACAATTACGTAAGAGGGTGTCTTACCACCACCAGAGGCACCAGTTAGCCGTTGAGCGTTCGATCTAACGGACAGTTTCCCGAGATTTGTATTTCTTAGGCTTTTTATCGCTTCTAAGTTTGATTATTGCTATCAGTTCATATCGGTTGCAGGTAAGATTTTCAGTAACTATTCTTACTATGAGCTTTATCATTAATGGCATACTTAATTTTGTCATTTTTGTCATGTTCCAAAATGACAAATACTTGTGAGATGTGGAATTTTATCGATTTTTTTATAGAATTTACATTCTTATGCTTTTAAGAATTCTTAAACAGCTCCTACACCTCAGATGTAGATTGTATTGCGCATGCTCGACATTGATTTATATCCAATGGTCACACCTTGCTTGGTTCTCATGTTTCCAACTCAGTGGTTGGCAACCTTACATCTCTTATTTATTTTTGCCCCATACTGAAATATATCACTGGTGCTGAACTTATGTCGACATATCACTGGCGAAGGGTCTTCAGCACTATACAGGTTGTTCAGAATCTGCCGAAGGCGTATGCGGTCCATCGGCCTCGAAAAGAGCTATAACACATTGCACAAAAGCGCAAAGGGTTTATAGTTTTTAAACAACAGTCACTACGCTTCTGCTCCACGTTCTGGGATAATAACTTTTGGTGTGAAATTCGTAGGATTTTTCTGTCAGTTTTTAGCAGATATATTATTATTCCATCATGATGTTTCTAAATTGTTCGAGAGTCCTTCTCTAGTGATCAACGTGACCTTAATATAATTTTGGGTGGCATTTTCGACGTTAATCGTTATGGCGCCAGTCTTAGTCTTCAACCTCGTTAACATATTGTGTGCAATGCACAGATCTGCTGCTAACACTTAAATCATGTCTTCGCCAAATAGCGTATTATATGTGTATTTAGCATTATACAAACAAAAATGGGGTCTTTACCGTACTTTGGGAAGCTTTGTTTGTTAAACAGTTTATATTTAGGTAGTGATATTAATAGCTTCACATGTGTTCTTCTCAAAAAGGAAAATACTCGAGCTTTTCCACAGAAGTTTTGACGTAATCAGTTAGCTACATTTCATGGAGGTTTGGTTTGAGATCTGGACTAAAATGTAAAAAAAGGGAAGTAAAACGATATATTAGCTATCGTAAAGTCTTAAAGTCGATCTTAGAGATATCATTCAATATCTCCAGTTGGTCTACCAAACTGAAGATTATTTATACCAGAAATGTCGTTACATATTCGAGTCTAATGTCATTTGTCTTTTTCTTGAAAAAGTAATTTATAATAAAGAAGTCTTCGTTCAATATTTCATTTTTGTTCGTCTTCCATTTGCGTGTTTTTGCATTTTAATTGCCAATCACAACCGTTATATCGGTTTTTGAGTTATCAAAGTTACCAGGTTTAAATACTCTTATCTATGTGCCACGGTCGTATTACATCTTTCGTTATGGTCAATAATTGAATCCCAATTCTCGCATGCAATAAACTTGTTAGCATTTTACGCATTAAAAATTGGTGGCGCTAGTGTTCTCCTCCGTTTCAATAGTGGTGGCGCCACTGTCGTTAAAACACGATAGCGATTGTACGGAGTACGAAAAAGAGTGAGATAGAAGAATCGACATGGCGGTCATTTTAGATTTCAAAATGTTCAATTTTATTACAAACAGATGAAAATTCGTGGGTTTAGAAAAGATCTGAATATTGTATGGTACATTTGCTTGTTTTGAACCATTCGTTGTTGAGTATTTTGTAATGTTCAACTTGTTGCAATTTAAAAATGTTTATTGCGTAGTACTTCGAGAAGGATTTGCAGAGCGCATGTGCGATATTGATTATTCAGTCCAAAAATAATTCTTGGAAGCTTACGGGTCGTCTGGATTGTTCTCTCGGTTTTAATTGCTTTTAAGAATTTCTGAGCCAGTTTAAAGTTCTCTGTTGGTAAAAAGAGGTTGTTTACGGTGCAGGTAATGCTTTAAACATATTTGATTTTTGATATTCATAATTTTTGCTAGTAATTGGCCTTGAAACTCCTTTCAAAGTCCTGTTGCGCATCATGATGGTTGCTTTATTGGAGTGTGATTAAAATTTAAAGGCCTTAATGCGAATTATTTTAAGAAATTATAAACCAACTTTTACAATACTTTAATATAATTAAATAATATTTATTAATTTGGTAAAAAAAATAGTTTCATAGTGAAGATTTTAGTGGAAATCAAAATTAAGACTGTGACTTAAATATTATTTTGGAGCTTAAAGTACTTGGTACCGAGTATTTTAATTGAAAAATCAATCATCAAGATATTATATTCTACTGTGAATATATATATACTATAACTGCTACAATGGATGAAAAGCGCCGACGAGATGTGCGGTGTATTTGAGTGAAACGAAGTGGCGCTAGTGTCTTCGTGTTTCGGCTTGCTACAAAATGGCGTCAGTGAAAATATTGCAAATACTACAACAATTGAAGCAATGGTTCACAGGATTAATCATCGTGGATGATTGAAATTAAATTGAATTATAGGAAGTTTTGATAAATTTCGTTTAGTGACAGGAAGCTGGTTTTGATAATTCCGTTTTTATTGTTTTTCTTTGTTATTAAAAGCGACGTAGTAGTATTGTAGATATTGCGCATATTCTATATTAATGTACGGGGCATCATTGTGACATCTTGACCCCTGTTGGGTGACTAGTCAAACATTACGATCACTTTTTTAGGAATCGTTTTACTTTTAAGTTTTTCATCGCTCCTAAGTCGGTTTGTGGCTAAAAGCTCATCTTAATTGAAGGTAAGATATTTTTTTTAAATGCACTTACAATGACTTTTATACCTATTTTTTGGGCATTTTGATCATGTCCCAAAGAACAAATGCTTAGGAGGAATTCGATAGACTTTCTTTTTTGAATATAGGTACAAAAAACTAGAAAGTTCTTATTATTTTTATTGTGCATGCTCGAAAGCTACCGGTCACACCATATGGCTCTCTTGGTTTTATATCAGTGACTCTTAACCATTTCGGCTCGGCAATAGGTAAGAACTATATATAGGCAATATTTTCTTATTTACGCAAGTATTTTGGTGAGGCGACAAGGTATCGTAAGGCGATAAGGCAACAAGGATGCACTCTGATCTTTTTTATACTTCGTTGATAATATTTAAGTTTTATGGATGACACCAGTTGGAAATACTATTGTATTTCCCAAATATGTGTAAGATATTAAGTGAATAAATCACTTCATCCATACAATTATATTAGTAAAATATTTAAGTTTACTTAATATTTTGGCATAACGTGAGTAAAGGCAGAATAAAAAGCTTGTAAAAGTTTCTATTAAACATAAATTTATAAAACTAATGCTGTACTAACTTCCCATGTTAATAATGTGGATTACAAAAAATAAAATGTTATAAATTACAAACAAAAGGTAAGTACTAGTTTCAAAGTATCTTAATCATCTTTTCATCACACACGCTTCTTTTTTCCTGAATGCCCCGTACCTATTTTTTTAATATACTGATCAAATGTAGCTCGACACAAGTCATTCTAATGTAGGCCAGTTAGTATGAGAGTATAATTTTTTCTTTCCTTTATTTCAATTTATTTTAGTTTCAAATTTTCAGATTTTTGAAATATAGAACAGAAATAATGAAGATGTAATATTCTGGAAATAGTTCATTAAAGGCGGTGCGTCTGTATGTATTGTTATATATGTAACTAGTAGCAAGTCATAATGTCTGGTTCTCAATGAAATATAATTATTTGTAATATACTTATGATTGCGTGTTTTATTTTTCTACGTATTCCCTATATCAAAATCGATGGCTTTCTAAAATAACATTTGCTGAATATTTTATATGTTATGTGCCGTTTTCCTGTCACGGGGTCTACACATATATCCCACTCGCAGGCGTGAATTATTTCGTTGCACTTTCTTCACGATTCACATGCGTGTAACTAACATGGCAGGAAACTATAAGCAGTGCCGAAGCTACTCCTCCAGGCGCCAAGTCCCACAGAGCTATAATTGAATCATGCTCCGCCCTAAAACTTGCTTCGGGCCGACACTGACTATAAGTTTCTAGTGGTGCACATGCAGACGCTATCCGAGACTGAGTGACTAGAAACATAATGTGTAATTTTGTAAAATTTCAAAAATTAATAACAATTTTAAAAAATGAGGTAGAACATGGTATTCATTTTTTTTTTGTTTTGTTCTTCATATTATATGTTGAAAAATTGCTTTATGTGTAAAAACTTATTTTGGAGATTCAGAACTTCCCTTTTGAACTGTTTTTAACAGTATTATAGCAGTAAACAAGAAATAATTTGTCCCGCTTACAAGTAATTCTAAACTGGAGACCATTGCGCCCATCCATTTATCACGCAGTTTATTCGCATTTCATTGTAACCAACGCCATCTAGTTCAAAAATTAAACGATTACATGTAGGGGTATACGAATATTTTTTATTTATATTTTGAGTGTTCAAAAGGTGGCGCAGTAGTGCAATACTATTTAACGTATTAAAATTTCTGGCATTACCAGTATTTATTTATAAAACTTCATTCATATTCATACACACTTCATCTTAAAATTTAATTTGTGTATCAGTGTTTTGTCACTTGAAATTAGTATCCTTCCAAAAAGGATCCTTCCAAAAAGGTTCATCTTGTATTTGCTTTTACTATTCATAATTTTAACAATATAGCAACGAGTATATACAATCATTTTGGGCAATCCGTTTTTATTATTTATTTTATTTCATTTTATTGTTGTAGTAATGGACGACGATATTATTCTCATTGCTAAAGAAGGGGTGACTAAGGAAATCGAAAAACTAAAGGTAAGTTCCAAAAAAATTCAAAATTCTTTAAAGTATTGCTAATCATTGCTTTTGAGGTAAAGATAGAGAAATGATCTTGAATAGAGATATGGAGATATTTTAAACGAACCGCATATAGTCTGATTTTTTTTTGCCAAGCAACAAAATAAATATCATTTCTAATATTAGTTTGGAAACTCATGTCGTATTTCTGTGAAAAGATGAGTGAGCAATTTTTGCGAATCAATTCTTCATTGAATGATTTAGAGCTCTTTATAGATGCCAACTTTCTGGCATTAGCATGGTTCCATTCTCATATATTTTTTTCGTCTTTAAAATTGACCCGATTGATTTTGACCTCCTCAATTGCAAAAAAGTAGGTTTTCCTAACTAAAATATTTTTTAGATTGAAGCAAACATTAATCAGAAGCAATTCTAGCATTTTTGTTGAAGTAAATAAATTAATTTGTCATTTTAATAGTACATTTCAATATTAAGCATTGTGTTATCCTGTAGAAGCTATGACAAAACTTAGGATTAATTCACGATAATATTTGCAGAACATGAGGTCTCAAGACAAAGACTACACCGTAAAACTTAAAGGCACCATTAGTGGTCTTCAGAACATGGTAAGTTATCAATAAAGGTGGTTGAGCACAAAGGGTTCCATTCCGAAGGCATCATAACATCAATGTACTACATGAAGTCGGTCGCAGATTTGTCGTTACTACTAAGGATTAATTCGGACAGCCTGGGACAAGTATGTCTCTGTTTCCAAGACCTTCAAAACATATCACAGTAGCGGTTAACTTTGCTGTTATAAGACAGAATAGGTGTGATGAGGATCTTTACGGGGTTCAACAAAATTTCCATAGGCAAAATGAACTTCCTTACTGCCGCTAAAGAATGACTAGATCATATTAGAACACCTCGTGTATATTGCATACTTGGAGCGCATACCTCTCAATGCTTTATTAGTGTTGGTTATCCACATCTATGAAAAGTTGTCATTACTGAAAAATACTGTGAAAGTCCATTTACAATTTCTTACACTGTAATTTAATTCCACTTTGTTATTGAAAGGCTCTATAGGTCATATATATAAATAAATATAATTATTTATAGGTCCAGGAATTAACTGCTTATAGCCTGGCTTGCATGCCCAACCCTGAAGAAATACATGGTAAGCAAAGATAACATCATAAGAATCGATTAACCCCTGATAAGTTTTTCAAATTATTTACTGTATCATTTATTTTAAAACTGTTCCTGTAAAGTTCAATTATCTGTCTCGTAAATTAAAAAAAAATGAGAAGTTACATGAAAGAACAGTCCCGGTTACTTTCGCGATACCAAAACTATTAAAAAGTAATATTCTCTATCAACACAGACTTTTCCGAGTCAATTTGAAAATCGCTGACCGACAAGAGAAATTTATTATCATGTCTAATTTACCTAAAGTATATGGATACAATGTCATGTAATATTTCTTGGCATAGATGCATGGGGACGAAAAGAGGCCGAACGTATTCGTCAAGGCATGGAAAAACTGACGCGCGAGATGCAAGAAGCTTATATTTGCTTGCAAGGATTTGATGAAGAAGTTGATAAAATCCAAGAGTACATCGATAACAGGAGACTTAAACTAAATAGGAAGAAGGATGGCCGGATTAATGGATAAAACCACCCTTTGCTGCGTTTAAATGATTATCTGCCAAGAAGCCAGGAGTGATAGCTTATCTATCATTATTTTGCTAATTCTGCTTTACGCTCAAAATATATTTTTCCGCTTCAAAATGTGTTTTATTTCTTGTCATAATTCCCCAAAATTGTCCTTGTTTCCTCAAATACATTGGTAATTTGTCGAAAGGTTTAAACACAGTCAAATCTACAGTCAAATTGGTCTAGTTGACATTTTTTATCAGTGAAGCCACAGACCGGTTGCCTTATGAAATAATTTTCTTATTACTCTCATTGCTACGATGCCTAATGCCATTGCATAAAAAGCTTTTAAATTTTATATATATATATATATATATAAAATTAATATTTTATTATGTACGAAGACTGTAATTTTTTTTAATGTACTAGTGGACGAGACGAACTCAAGTCAGAAGAACGTTACCTTTAAATGCAACCAGCCACACTATTATTTTGAACCTATCATAATAATCCATAACTGGTGGCTATGAAGATAATAGATAAACTCGATTAAATGGATAGGTCCAATGGAATAATAAAATAATATGAAACAGTGAAATGCTTTACTCTATATTGCTGGTTGTATACTGACAGTGTATTTACAGGCAGCTTATATTAGTAAATTTGTCATTGGCAATAACTATTCAAATAAATGAACAAATTTAATACATTTTACTTGGCTGACCTCCAGTTTGCTAATTCTGAAACATAAAAAAAATGCACTGAATCTTTTTCTATTTTTTTGTTGTCTCACTATGACAACAGCAGGCGTGGAATTAATCTTATCAATCTGAAATTTTCATCAATATTTAAGATATTCTCATTGTTACAGCCATGCCTAAGCGTACCGTATCGGAGCTGAAGAACGAAGTGGAGTGGGTGGTAAGTTATCAGCAAATGATGTCGGAAATATGAAGTAAGCATGGTATTCGGTCAGATGCAGAATAAACTGGACGATAAAAAGAAATCTGTCCAATAAAACAACGATGATAACGATGAGAAAGATAAATAGTGACAATGATGGGCGATTGGTTAGTGGCCAGTTTTAAGTATGGATCACCTGAATAACCATGTGATCCATACTTAAAACTGGCCAATACATCTATCACTTAGAGGTTCACTGCTGGACGTAGACACGTGGGTTTATAGCAATAGTCACTGCGGCTGGAATGCGTCTTGGTGCCTGCAGTAGGTGTTGATGTTCCACAGGAAGACGTAACTGCCCATCTCCTATCTAGTGATGCTGTTCAAGTCAGATACCAAACGATACAACTATAAACCTTGCTTATGATAGATTTACATGTAATGCATTTAAGAGGTTTCTCTATATTACGAATTTGACAAGATTACATTCTGAACGTGGTCAAAGATTGAGTGTCCAATGAGCCTTATAAAAGTCAGAAGGACATACTAAAATTTGATTCCTCGTCAAACTATTACTCTTCCACTACTGGCTACAGCTCTCCTCTCAGTGGAAAGTAGTTTAGGCCATGTCAATTGTGATGGCCAAATGCGGACTGAAACTTGAGATTTCTTGGAACAAGTTTCTTTCATGTTGAAGGAAGTGAATATTTCTATTAAGTACGTTGCTTCAAAAACTAAGAGAACCTCGATCCTGTAGGTAGACTGTAGCCGAAACTATCGGTCTATCAATGCTTATGTGCTTCTCCATTAATGTTGTTTTATTTTTACAGACCTTTAAGGGCGTTAACGATAAGGCTAACGCCCTTAAAGATTCGTCCAAGTGTTTCCAATGCATCGTAAGTAAACATTTTTTCATATTTTCTTTTACAGTTGGTTAACTAAATTGATGTTATTATTGTCTCTCAAGTAAAATTAACTAAGCGTATAAGTAGGTAATAATCAACGTCATCAGAGTTTTTAACGATATTTTTTTTTGTCCGCGTTTTGTTTATGCGTGCGTATCACCCGCATGCGTGAAATAATCCAATGCAGTTTTTACATATTCCCTGTGTATCTGGAACAATAGCATGCTAGTCGCATGCATGCGGATCAAAACTGCACGCGTGACAGTAAAAAGGGATTTGTTTGTAAGTCGTCATAAAAAATAACATTAATTTTCTATTGTTAAAATTATATAAAGATGCCAAGATATATATTTTATGTTAAGTACAAAAACAGGTATACTCAGACATCTGAATTTCTTATTTAGTTTTTGGATTTAAACTCGCTACCTGAGGCAATAGCGTGATAAGCATCGTATTAATCTTGTAATCAATGTTCCTTCAAGTTGAAAACTTCATATTATGTAATAATTTAGAAAACACAAGTTTCTTATTGATAGTTTTATTATAAAACTATGAATCTATCACTATCCTATTTTTTTATTACCAGATCGAAAATTCGAACTTCTTCGACATGCTGCGTAACGAGAGTGAGGAATCTGAGAGCGAGGATGGTAAGTGCCTCAGATATCTTTTAAATGATGTTAGAAACTCACGTGGTTCGACCCCCGAAGCATCTGGACAGCGACGACCCACGGGGTGAAGCGGTCACCATATCGGTCTGACACGCAGTGGGTCCCGGCCCTGGCTTGACAGACATCTAAATGATGAGTTTAAATTTCTGTTCTGGGTCTGGGTCTTTATGTAATCCTAGTGTGGGGCTAAGAGTGTAGAAAGTGTTTATGTTTATTTCTGCCTTATAACAGCAGTGCGATGTTGTGTTCTGGTTTGGAGGGTGTGGTAAGGCAGAGCTATCTTTACGACATTCAACAAGTGGTGCAACCAGTGTAGTTCGACCGGGGAAGTACAGGGGTGTGGTTGCTGGCTCACTTACATATGAGGCGACCATCAGTCCTCGGCAGTAGCAACGCATTTGTGATCGACTTCAGATACAACCTCTGTTCTATATGAAGTTGCTTACAGGTGTTCATGGGTGGTAGTAACCACTTACCATCAGATGGACTGCATGCTCGTCTATCTAGAATTGATTGCAGACGTCCATTGGCGAATGTTATCAATTTTTTTGATAAATAGATAAACAGTATTGTTTACTATGTATTGATAAAATGAACCCTTTTGTACATGGTTTTATAGTCTTTAATTAAGATTTTTACTTTAATGCTTTGTGGGTTCAGATATTTTTAACATTACTCTTTAATATTTTGCTCCCCCTACAAATGTAGATAATTTTTCACATCTTTGCAATTTGATAAGCAAAACAAGGTCATCAAATATTTTGCTGCAAAAAAATGTTACGTGCCTGGAGCGCTTTATGAAAGTATTATTTAAGTACCTACAACACGGTATATATTCTCTTATATACCATGTAGTAGGTACTTAAATATAACGAGGTTCGACCTTCCGACTGTTGCCGACCGCTGATCTACCAATTGCCTTTGCTGGTTTAATACATACGAAAGTATACTTGCTCATTTTGATATTGTTTCCTTTTCTTTCCTCATTCCTTTTAGATGGCAGCTCCACTTCCTCTGGCTCCACTGTGGAGGAGCTAATTCTCAATCGTTCCGCTGACGTCATGGAACGTAAGTTACGTAAGGCGTTCATGTGCCTGAAATCGTTCTCGGACGAGATGGACAAGGTCAAGGCCATCATGATCAAGAAGCATAACAAGTCGCCTGACTTTGAAAAAGGTAAGTGACTTTCAAAATAACCCTTTTGATTCGCCACCAGACACCACCACCGCCAAACCTATTTCTCCCTAATAACGCAGTGTTAAACGGCGGTGTTCTAGTTTGAATGGTGTGGTAAGGGATATCCCTTCGCACGAACGTTTCATTAGTCCTCAGGGGTAACGACGCATTTATAGCCAGCCTCAGATTTAACTCTAATCCTATCTGGGCTTGATTATAGATGTTCATGGGTTGGCCACATACTATCATGCTCGTTTGCTATTTTTGTATTAAAAAAGGCAATAAATATGCATGAGCAGCACTTTTAAATCTTTTAAAAAAATAAAGGTTATATGATTTTTGCTGTAGATATTTTAGTCTTAGATGCCAAAATTTCGGTTCACACCCGAATTAAAGGTAGTTAAATTCCTCGCTCAACATTTACTTTATGGCGTCCCAATTTAGTTTTATTTCTTTTTTGTATCGGAGGGCAATTCTTTAAAAAGTCGGGTTAAGTAAGATTTTTACCTACGAAAACGCTGTAGGAAACACTGAGATTTCAAACTATTGCACCGGCGCTAGCTCTAAATATTTAATAATTATTCATGATGATTTTACTGTGTACTCTAATTTATGTTATGATTAAATTATGTCTATTTCCTGACTAGCTCCTGAGCCGCCCAAGATGAGGACCTGTCAGGAACTGCAGGACGAATTGGTGAAACTGGCGAAGGTAAGTTTATATCTATGCTTCCGTCAACCCATTATTGTCCCACTGCTGGGCACGGGTCTTCTCTCAGATTGAGAGAGCTTCAGGCCATAGTCCA
>DWTU01001331.1:0-13507 GCA_018251515.1 Cecropterus confusis | reverse complement strand
CACGCAGCCGCCGTCACTGCCGCTAATGTCAGTTGCTATCAGTCCTCTCTGAAACAATGCTATAATATTAAAATTGTCTAAAGTCTATAATTTCGGCTGTATATAACCATGTCAAGTTACATTTTTTTAACGCGGGTGTAACCGCGGGGCTCAGCTTGTTATCTATACAATTGCTGATATTCGTAACAGTAATTTGGCCCGATGTTGCACTTGAGCTACGCTTGTGATTTTTTGCAATATGAACATAGACGAATTAATCAGATAGACTCCTATGCCAGACTTACACAACAGTCATATAGTTCTATCTAAAGACGCTTACAAAATACTCTTTATTACTTTTCTCCAAATCCATGACTCATATTCGACAAGGAAAAAAACAATGATGTGAATATCGGCTAGTACAAACTTATATGTATCGATTCTATAAGTATACGTTAAAAGCACCCTTTTTTTCAATCTGCATGCAGTTTTTGATTCCTGAGTAAAACCTCGATCACAAACTTATCGCGCACAAACCCCTTAGGAGCCTATAAGGTTACTTCATCTATGTATTTGACAGATTTTATATTTCTTTTTTGTTTGTTTTGTGCTTACATGTTTGTTTGTTCGTTTCTTTTAGCAAGTAAACAGATCAGTTCTGTACTATCATTATGTTTGTAAGATAACTTTCTCAAGCCACTACTTCGATTTAAATGTACTAAGATTTTATCAACTAGTATATTGATTAAAAAAATGACTTAAACATTGAAGACAGAAAAAAAATATTTTTGTGAAACAAAAATTGTGACCAAGAAAACAAAAAAAAGGTGTAACTATGCTCATTTTAATGCACAACTATTTAGTATCAAAATTATATGCAAATTCAAAAATTTACGTGATATGTCACAAAGAAAGCGTAATTAAAGTGATATTTAAAATTACAATTTCCAATTTCGATTTAACTGATCAGCTCACACTCGGAATCTTTACGAAAAATCAATGGATAACATTAAATACTTAATGATATGGTGTTATTTAACTTGGAGGAATAATTATAAAGATGTTATCGGTATAATAAATTACAAGTAAATAGCTTGAAAGCTTTTTCCCACAGACACCATAAACCTATAACTGAATCATCTTAAGGTTAATATTATTTAAATTATTTTGATATACTATACAAAAAAAAATGTTTAGATTAGAGGATTGATAGGAGGTAATGTAAATTGCTACAATTTTTTTTGTCGGAATGTTTGAAATCATATCAATCCAGAACTACTGAATTTAATTTAAAGAAAACGAAATATATTTACAGGCCATATCTTGACGGAACATTAAGTCTTTCTTTCATTAAAATCCGTCTACTCTACCAAAAGTTATTTCAATTTGAAGCAAATTATTCGAACGAAAATTTTAAAAACTAAAGCTAAATAAATACGTCCTTTATAGTTTCAATTGGGTATTGCGACGTTTTCGACCATTTCCCTAAAGTTTATTCTTCCATATTTTGCGGTCACTCAACCTCAACTTTGCTGTTAAATATGTTATGAAATAGTTGGTGCTGGTCCTGTTTGTAACACTTGCTTGCGACTTCATCCGCATGATCTGTAGTCTTTCAGTGTGGTATACGAACTTTTAGTTAATGCCACTCTAACCGCTCGGCCAATAAACATTCGCTTAGAGCTGCAATCGTCAGCGTTTAACGAATTTTGGTAATGGCAACAATTTGCAAGCTAAACTTCGTGAATTTATAGCTTCAGGCACATAGATTCATTCGTTGTTAAAGCCCAATGCTGACTGTTTCGGGGCCCTAGTATATTTTCTTTCTGTAATTCTATTGTAGCTTTTTTGTGATATCTGCCTTTAATAGTAATTATATGTTCTGATTTACTTGGGATTTGATCACCTTATATTTATTGCCCTTTGTTATGTAAAACTTTGTTTATATTACAATATAAAGGGTATTTGTTTTTAAGTGTAATCATAAAATTAAAATATACAACAATTACAATTTGCCCAATAGGATAATGTCGGCCTAACGAACTAGACAAATAATACATATTTTTACAGTTAGAATTTTCATGTTAATCTGAATGTATTCAACCTTAATTTTGCAGTAATTGCATTCACACAAATGTGTCACAGACATATGTTTGTGATAAATTACCTTAATAACTACATAACGTCATACAAAAATGACTAAAACATTCATTGTCATTCATTGTGACGTGACAACTAATGAGCAATATTGCATGGCGCTAAGAAGTCCAAAAACTAAATCACCTAGTATTGAGTAGAATTGTTTAAAATTAGATTATTTGATTTATTGATTAAATTCCAAAGCAAGGAATTTGACGTATTGTTATGTGACCGAATTTAATTATCTGTTATCTCTTTTCAAATGAGGTGCTAAAGTAGAATAATATCATTCGATATTTTGCTATCTTAAAATAAACCCCATTAAGTGGCCTAAGAGCCACATATAAAATATACATACTACACAATATTCCCATGAACTACTATGTCAAATATAATCGGGGTCGCTGCTTAGAAATCTCCTTTTATAATGAAAAAAGGGCTATTTGTCAATAACAGTACCGTAATTATTCACATAATATGAATCAGGCCATGTGTTATGTCTTCTTGGTAATAGAAAAGGGATAGAATGTAAGAAACAGCAACAAATGTGGATTACATTTAAACGTGAATGTAAACATGAACGTGAACGTAAACCTAAATGTAAACATAAATGTTGGCACAGTGGCTCCAAATCAGCCAAGTAAAACTGAAAAGTGTAGGTACCTACATGAAATATTAGAGGCTTCGACGTCCCACCGACAAACCAATGAACTAAAATTTAGATAGTCACGCAACTCAGCTCATTACATAGCAGTTGGAGAAATTAGATATACCTTTAAAATCGTATTCTTTATACCAATCTCGAGTGATTTTTGTACAAAGCTAAGCATTGATGATTATCATTACCACACATGATACTTACATAATACATATCGTAACGAGGATATTTGAATGGAGTTTGATGATTTATTTAATAATGGAAATAGATTATAGTAAAACTTAGATGTAAAATTCATTATCGATTTTTTTTTGTCTCACTCTTGCCATTTCACTGTTTGCTCTACAATATTTTGTGTATATGTCTTGTTGCTATTCGTGTTGTACATGAGTTTAAGCTTGTATATATCTTAAAGTGCTCGGCATTATTTGTATTTAATTTAGGTTTCCGAACTTTGATTATTTCAAGAGACCAATAAAATAAATAATCATCTGGGTTTGCTATTGTCATATATAATTAATGATGGACTTTGTAATGACGAGAAATATGTGAGTGAAGATCTCCTTACCTTAAACGGTGTCTTGAAATTCTTAAAGTTAAAATAGTGAAGTATTTAAACTTATGAATGTGGCGTGCTTATATATACATATTTTACTTTTACGAGTGTGCTCAATTTTTATAGTAAATAGTCGTAAATTTCCTCTTTGACGCTTGGATGTCGAATTGGCACAAAGTAACCTGAAATTTGGATACATTCGAAATTTTAGTAGAATATGTATAGCATTTAGTTTTAGAATGGTTTGATGAATTTCAATATTAGACCACCTCAAAAGGTAGATAGTTATTAGATAGCTAAACATTTTTTTTGCAATATTATTTAGATAGTGATTGTTGATTTTTCAACCTGCATTTTATTTGTGATTTGTAATATATTTTCCTAAGTAATGTTGTCGATTCTATTGTAGAACGTCAGCGGTAGGTTTTCTGAAAATGTTTCATATAAGTTGTTTATTTCTTCATTTGTAATTTTATTCGATCCCAATTGCATTTTAAATTTTATTTTTACCTTGCGCTATAAACCCAGTCCAGATTTAGCTATACGCATTGAAAGTTGGTGAACTTCATAATCTAATATTTAATTGAAGTCGAATTATGTATGGTTTCAGTAATATATTTTTTGGAATCGATTTTTTGTTTATTTAACGGACTGTTATTTTAGTTTTTAGGGTAACCATATAAGATAAATAATTATTAACATTGTATTGTTAATTTTGTACAATAGAAACTCATGTTCTTTGGAGCTTTAATCGTATTTCTTGGTTGTAAATTTTATTATTAAATCTTATTTAGTTGAATGGCTTAGTTTTTTTTATTTGCTGTTTTTTTTTTGTTTTATGCTTGTGTTTTGCTGTTTGTATTTTGCTGTGACATTGGTAAGTGTTATTTTCCTATTTTACTTTTTCTTTGCTTTATATAGTATTAACGATTTCTTCTAAAATTCTATTGAAATCCAGTGACTAGAATAATCCGCTAAATCGAATCTAAATCTAAACGAAAATCCATAAATCATAAATATACAGACATCGTGCCATATAAATGAAATATAAACAAATCTACGGGCAGAACGTAAAAAATGCAATAATATAAATTGTATTTTTTTTTAATAGAGATACCTTTGAAATATACCATAAATATAAATACACAAATAGATGAGGAACGAATAACAGTGATTTGCCTGCTTATTTAAAAAAAATCTATAAAAAGTACATTTATATCGATGTAGATACTAGTGCAAAATTATACTTTGTATGATTATATACTTATTATCATTTCGTAATTATTATTGTTATAATGTGACCTTAATAACTTGTAAACAACTGTGGCAATGCTATTCACCTAGTACCAAGTTGTCAGTGCCGTCAATGGATGTGTGTTATTTCAAATAGGATACTAAAATGCTTCAAGTAACATTGAAGCATTTTACAAATGCGTTTTTTCTCCTTGATACTAATTTGGCAACCTCATGAGTTCCACATTTTTTAAGTAAAACCATAGCAGCTCCACTTGTCTAAAGGACACCGAAATTTAGAGTTACAGTTAGAGAATTGGTTGAAATTTAGTTACATGTGACGTAGAGTTGGTAGAATTCACGGTTTCCGTGTAATTCACCCGTCTACATGCACAGACGTTCAATATCTACGTAAATATTACATGTGATAGATTCAGATAATGTAGGTCTAGGCGATTGTAAGGTTAGTTGGAGTAATGTCAGAGATGGGGTAAAACTGGGATTAACTATGGGAACTTAATTGGCCTAAATAAAAAATAGCGACATTATACACCACGCCATGAAAAAGAAAGCTTTACGACGAACTCTTATGTATATTATGTCTTTTCAAACATGTTCTACCCTTGTGGGTTCATATGTACCGTATAATTATTAGTTACGTAGTTATTAGACGATTTAAATCTGACGGTACTTTGTAACACAAGAAATTTCGATCGGCTTTCATTATACTAAACAAGAAATTAGACATTATCACGACAATAAATGATGTCCGATGTTACCCCAATAAACCTCACTTCGCTCGGGAGATCATACTGAGTCTATCACTGACATGATACGACATGAGACCACCATAGTAAACGTGGTGTTTCATTCCAGCTGGCGGTGTCCCACGGCAGCGACGTGCGCATGCGCCGCGCGGAGCTGGAGGCGCTGCTGGCGGCCAGCGCGCCGCACGACCGCGCCGTCGACAACCAGTACGTGCTCTGCACCGTGCGCCCCGACCGCGCCGCGCACAACTAACGGAACTCGCAACACGACACCGCCCATCTGCGGCACAACGAGGAATGCCGCCTAAACATCGCGGCCGGTCCCCGATTAAACGAGGAATAACACACAGTTAAACATCACGGCCGATCCGCAATTAAACGAGAAATACCACACAATTAAACATCATGGCGGACCTGCGGTTAAACGAGAAATATCACACAGCTAAACATCACGACCGATCTGCGGTTAAACGAGAAATACCACAAACTAAATATCACCGCCGGTATGCGGTCAAACGAGAAATACTACACAGCTAAACATCATGGCGGATCTGCGGTTAAACAAAAAATACCACACAGCTACTGGACTATCAAGGAACTGTCTCATGGCAAATAACCACTTTAGAATGCAATGAGGAACATCGCACGGGTAGAAGCCTTGGAAATGTCATTCAAATGCATACCAAAAACCGAAATCGATTTAGACGCTAGTGCGCTAACGACGCGAATGATCCAAATGCGGCGAATATACTGACCATTACCTGGTGCGCAGATGGTGCTCAGGGCGCTGCACGATCACGCCCTCGACAACCAGTACGTGCTCTACACTGTGCGATCCGATCGCACCACACACGGCCAGTACGGAATTGTACCACAATCTGCGATCTACGCTAGAACATATAATACCACAGCTAAACATGGTTAATCTACAAGAACAAGGAATATCACACAGCTAAAATGAAGGAGCTGTCTTATCCCATACATCCGCTCTGAGTTACCAGAACTTCGTCACAAACAGGACTACTCTTAAAGTTAGGCCAGGTCGCTCTAGACGCTAGTGCGTTAGACTGCACAAAAAATCCAATTGAGGCGATGATCTGACCAATACGTGGTACGCCCCACAACCAAGCTCTCGATAAGCAATACGTACAATGCTCGAACGACCTGATCGCACGCATTAAAAGTAGGGATTATGAAACCATTATAACATTAACACCAGCCATAAGGCAGAAAGCAGCGGTTGCTATAGACGGTGGAAAAAGCCCCGACTGCACACAACATAACTGGACAACACGAAACTCTTAAATCACCCTCAATCAGCCATCTCAGGCTAGAGCAAAGTACCAGAGAATAAGGCGCACCAAACAACCTAATGTGGAAAAAATATTTTGTTTGTACCTACACTAGTTTTTACATATTATGGTCCTTTGAATTTGTGACACGCGTACACAATACAAGTGTTTTCAAATTGCATCAGCCATGATATTATATTCATTTCATAACAACCATAAAATCTAACACACAATAAGGCAAACAAATCGCTAAGCAGTATATCGTTCTTATACCTGCTCAAATAATTCTATTGAAACTATTCTGACTACCAGTTGAAATAATTTATACTGGATAGTAACTCAACTAGCCATAGACTTACTGCCAGTTAGATATTGACAGCTACGTGGAGATAGACATACACTGAAAACAAACACAAACGACCATTGTCTATAGATATTAACGTGAAATTAGCTAAAACTGTCACATATTATAAAATTTTAAATTATTCTTCAATTTGCATCAGGTACTTTTTGTAGTCTAACCCGAAGAGGCAAGAAAATACAAATTTAGATCATTTTTCTTTATGTGTATCTTTTAAAAGTGTTGAAATTATTATTCTTCTGCGTTAAATGATTTTATCGACCGCGGTCCATATCGGTTCCTTAAAGTGCCAACATCACAAAATGTTCATAAATACTTTCCTATAAATATTTTAGCTGCGTCTATGTATTTTATGTAATAATGAATAGGTACTCGTAAAAATTATATGTAAAACAAAGTGTAATGATAAATTGAACAAAAATAATTAATTTAGATAATAAGTGGTGTAGGGTGATAAATGTGGAACGAATTTGTAACATTTGTATGAATCCAGTCTGAAGTGTAAATGTTAGTTCAATTTTCTGTAAAAGTAATCAAGACAAGTTTAATATGTATAAAGCTCTTCGTTACCGCATAAGTTACATTCATATTATTTCATTTGTATTGGACGTTACTTCAAGTTTATAGTTATATTCTTTTATGTCCCAATAAGGGAAAACAATATTAATTTTAATGTGCACAGACCACGTGATACTCACATGATTACGTTAGCCGTTAAATAAGGTGAAGTTTAGTATTCCTTTCAGAGAGACAAGCATCGTTATTAGGGTACAATCCGAATAGACATGTGCGTATCGTCTTTCTGTATACATACGAGAACTGAGTATTTAACGTACATAGTATATCTCGTCACGAGACGATACGGGTATAATACTTCATATAAAATGTTTGTTGTTCATAATGCTTGTCAAATGGTACGCATGTCAAACGCATATAATGTGCTTCAAGTCGATCTTTCCCAAAAACTAATATTATTAGGGCAGTATCTTGCGCAAAGTTGTAATGTAATGTTACATAACATGTATTTACATATCCCGGTCAAAATCCGTTCAACACTGTGCTCTGATGTAAATATTTTATTTATATGCTTTCAAGTTTAAACTTTCAAGTGCTTATTTTGTATCTGTATATTATTCTTTTGTGCAATATCTGACAATGCAACTAGTTATAAAAGTGTAAGCTTAGTTATAAGATGAAATAAGAATTTTCAGCAACTTAGTATATATAACAGAATTTTACTGCTTTCCTTAAGTGAAGTCAGTGTTTCAAGCTAAAATAATTCGCACTTGTGCTAGCGAGCCAGCTTAAACTGGCCTCGGATGAACACGACCACCTTCCTTTTTAACACTTTCCAAAAAGGAGGGCAAGTTGTGTGTACATATGTATTTCTTAAGCTAGTCAATCATTGTAGCAAGCTAGCTACTTTATTTTTTAGCTTGCGATATTGCCTTCAAGTAAACTTTACATTTTGTTTAAATCGGAACTACCTGTACATAGCATTTATTTAAATAATTAACTTATGTCAGATGTATTCTAATAATAATTTTCGGTTTCAGGTGTTTGATAATATTAGTATGTTACTGAGCTTAGTTCAATTATTTTAGCAATTAATTGTCGTTGATGCTACACTTTACACTTGTTAGTTTTAAGGAGAGACCACATTAAAGGTCGTATTTATAAAAAAAAAAAACTCACAAAAATGAAACAAGGTTTGCCAAGAAACACTATTTATCACGCTGGACGAATAGGAATCAAGTGTTTCATTAATACGAAACACGTGTCTACCAGATCGTTTGATAAACTCAAGGAGACCGGCAACATCAATGGTTTATAACTGTTATGATGAATTTTATAAATACGACTATATTATAGCTATACACCAGGGATTGTGCGGATGCAGATTTTTTCACATCCGCGGATTCGGATTTTTAAAGGCTCACATCCGCGGTAATGGATGCGGATGTCGAAATCTATGCGGAAGCTCCGCATTTGCGGATGCGGATGTGAATATCCGCAACATCCCTGCTATACACGCATGAGTTGTGAAATGTCTAACAGTCAACGAACCTCGGCTATTGTATGAAAACAATCAAAACTGCTCATGCCTGTGTAGTTCGAATCCGTAGTATTTTTGGAACTCGTCACACGTAATTCTCAGATACAAATAAGTATAAAAATTCCGGGACAGATAGTACGTTCTCAGTTCTCAATTGTGTGTATATTTTGCTTTGTGTGTATCCATAGCAGTTATGACGTGATGTGAAGACTAATCACGAATTTAGTAGTACTATCCGTGCCGGAAATTTTGTTTTTTTTTTTCATACACTAGTACTTCTTGAAAAAATTAAATTAATGAAAAAAAACATGGGCTAGGTAATTATTTGATCGTAAGGCATAAATGTTACATACTTAATAATGGTGTCTATTTAATGAATTGATCATCTTAGAATAATCAAGAAACTAAGTTTCTGAGAAATTGGACTATTTATTGTCTAGTCATGCTGTATATAGGATACAGGGGTTAGTGTATTGAATCCGATTTTGGATGCATTTGTAGATTTATCTTATCACTCGTATATGTAATTAGGATAATGAATTGACTCAATCGATGATGGAAGAGTACTCCGCGTACATTTTACAATTGGAACGTATTAAATAATATCAGTATTCCATACATAATATTTTAGACGCAAATATATTGAGTATTGACCTCAATAGAAATGGCAATGGTCGATAATAATAATAATTATATCGAAAAAATTAGATTTGTTAACATATTGACACGCGTTATTAAAAGAGCCTGTTTCTTCTCACGCGGGTATGTCCGCGTGAAACTGGTCTTCGTGCGTCAGTGGCGTGGCATCAATTCATAGATGCTTAACCTGTTAAATGTGGTACATACACGCAGGTCGTAAATACCGCAATGCGTTAAATCACGCGTGTATCCGCATGGCAGGAAAATGCTCTTACGTTCATTAATGTTCCATTAATGACCAAACCAGACGTAACATAGAACAGCATCACAAAATCTCAATTCAATCTAGCCCCGACAAATCCTCGGGGTCCCGGGGTAAGTGAACACATCAAAAACTTGTACAATTTAATGGGGTATTACGTTATTTGTAAAATATTTTCAAATTATTTAAAAAGCAGAAATAATCTACTGGAACTTAAGTTCAATTTATGAAACGAAACATAAATTATTATTTTGAATTTTAGCGCGAAAACGCCGCCATATCGTTGTGGCTTGTGACGTCACTGCAATAGTAAGTATTGTTTTACAGTTTACGATTTGGTAAATTACTTCGTGTTTTGAATATTATATCTACTGTCTTTTCCAAAAGTGCACTTGCAAATATGACAACACACAAACAAGGCTGTTGTCAACCACATATACCTTGTATACTATCGAAGTGACGAAAGTTGGAAGCAAATATAGCGACTATAGTTTTAAAAAATTGAAGTATAGACTAAAAGCAAAGAATTTATCAAATAGAATTATTATGAACAGAAATAGATTTTCTCGTTAACATTTAACCAAATCAACCATAAAGGTAATTTTATATTGTGTCTAACATGGTGCGTAATACCCTATTTCTGAAAGTACAGTCATTATCATAAATATATAATACATATATATATATATATATAATTTGTCGCGAAATTTTCGCGATCAGTAATGAGAAATTGATAATCAATGTATTAACTAAATTTACATATTGTTGGAATTGAATATTGATGTATTAGAAATAAATTGTAAAATAGAATCATGATATTAACACATTGTGTTGTTTACTAAGATTGTTGTGTTCAATGTAATAAAAGTGTGGACAATATCAATAATTTGTAGCGTACCCGTAAATAAACCATTAAACAAAGCTTTGGAATGAATTCGACATGGAATATATAATTATGTATACAAAATAAATGTATTGCACATTGCAGACAATCTGTAAGTACTTATCACATATAAAGTTATGTCTTACTGTTTTTTTGTATTTAACATAAATATTTTGTCATCCAACAACGACTCAGTAGTTTGATTTACAATTATTTCATTTTTAATTAAAGTTATTGTAAACATTCCTTATTTTAAGGCGTACTTTTTAATAATGAAATATAGACATACGTATTTTCAATTTTGCTATTTTTTGAAACTCCCTATTTTTATTTGGGGTTTGAAGTAAAATATTACTACGTATTATTTTGATAAATTTATAGTCTTTGAAACAAAACAATTATTTTTAATAACATTTAAATATTACGTAAATCAGTCGTCAAGTAAAGGCACTATAGTGAATTCTGAAAACATTTGTCGCTGGTCTTCCTTTTCCAACTTTAACTGCAACAGTAGAAGCCCATTAGTGCTACACCTTAGTACTACCTGTTAAAAGACAAAATCATGACAGTAATTACAGTACTTCAAATATATATATAATGCGTGCAACACAATAATAGCATATAATACGATTTATGAATGCAAAAACTTATAATAATAATAGTATCTTTATTTGCTGAAATGTTACAAAGTCGGTCAGTACATAATATTAGACATCTCACATTTGCCACATAATGGCGTACAAATAACATGAATTGCATAAAATTAAGTATTTTCGGTGCAAGATTATTCAATTCAATAGTTATTCAAAGTTAAAATATATAAAATATATTATTCAAAGTTAAAATATATTAATTTTCAAAATCATTGTCAGGAGGGATAGATGCCATTATAAAAGTCACTGCATAAATTCTTCCAAAGCATATATATAGTTGGAGTTGTTGCAATCATGAATCATATTATTTGCAAATAAGAATATTGTATGAAAGACATTCTATGAAAATATAGCTCGTTTTTTGTTAAGGATGCTCAAAGGTGTACTTGTATCAAAGTGTACACGCGCGTATATAAACGGATAAAATAAATATTATAATATCAACGAACCAGCGCAACCGCTTCGAAAAATTGTAACACCAGTATTTTTTCAAATAAATTTCACTTCAAAAATCATCAATGTGATACAAGTACAATACAAGGTAATATCTGGTTTTAAATGATCACATAACAGGTACTTAAATATATTCACCTACGTAAGATTGTAAAGAGTTCATCGTGATTTTTACCGAATGTAGTTATTGGACACTATTTTTTGAGTTATTATTTTGGTATAAAGCTTTTATCGTAAATAATCATTACGGTACCTTAGACGAAATTGCGAGTGCTTTCATGATGAGTCTGATATGGTACAGCTGATACTTGAGTGAGATTGGCTCCTCACAGTGGAAACTTTGGATCATTTCCGATGACTTGGGGACATCAACACATGATCTGTCCTGTAATAAAATATTGGTAAAGGTAAATAAATTTCACTATAAAACCCATCTGCACAAGAATAAATAAATAAATAAGTGCAATAACAACAAGAATTACTTCTATACCGACACTACAATATTACATTAAACAGAATATTATTGGTAGTGCATATACTTCAAAGTTTGTAGTTTGTGTATATAGATTGTGAAGTCACATCATTTGCTTATGTAAGTACATACAATTATTTTGAAATTAATGTAAATTATATATGTTATAAATTTTTACACATAGCTCCAATTAGAATTTAAGTTTTCACCTTGCAGGAGTTTTAACTTCGAGCTCTGCTTGTTAGTCTAGTGTGGCTGTTATACATATGTGACGACGCTTGAACGAAGGTGGTCGGAAGAGAACTACAACATGGTGGAACTACAACATGTCGTCGAAAGTCTCAAGGCCAACCAGTGCCACCACAAGTTATAAGCGCTTTGTAACGCTTGTGTTATTATAAACCCAAGAGCGCCGTCTTTCACGCGATCTGACACTCTTCCTACATGTTGTAGGTGACGAAGCTAAGGAGCGGATGGACTGGCGAGAGGCGAATCTCTAGCGTGTCCCCAGAGCGCTCGACTCGCTCGCATCATGATTTTGCACTCCTTCTGCATGCTGTCGGTGATAGAGCTGTGGTGTGTATGACCTGACGAGAGTTAGCTTGTCGTGAGGCGTAGCCGCAGCATGTCTCCAGGGAGCTCGAGTCGTCCGTGTCGCGTGTATGCACACTACATGCAAGCGGGAGTTCGGACGGGTGGGCGAGAGGCGCAGCTCCAGCGTGTCCTCAGGGCGCTCGAGCTGCGTCACAATCTGGCAATCTATCTATTCAATAAACAGTATATTCACACAACCTGCAGGCCATAGGTGACGAAGCCGAGGTGCGGGTGGTCGGGCGAGAGGCGCAGCTCCAGCGTGTCCCCGGAGCGCTCGAGCTACATGTCACAATCTATCTATTCAGTAAACAGTATATTCACACAACCTGCAGGCCATAGGTGACGAAGCCGAGGTGCGGGTGGTCGGGCGAGAGGCGCAGCTCCAGCGTGTCCCCGGAGCGCTCGAGCTACATGTCACAATCTATCTATTCAGTAAACAGTATATTCACACAACCTGCAGGCCATAGGTGACGAAGCCGAGGTGCGGGTGGTCGGGCGAGAGGCGCAGCT
>DWTU01001330.1:0-13517 GCA_018251515.1 Cecropterus confusis | reverse complement strand
AATTTATCTGAAATTCGTTGATACTACGAATTTTATGAAAATTTCCAATTAATCAGAATAAATCCGTTTAAAATAGAGTACTGCTCCTAAATTATATCAAAATAAAAACAAGTTAAAAACTATTCCTTCAGGCCATGCACACGCGACCGATTAAATGCATCATGCATAGTAATCACAAACATATGTAAGGAAGAAAAAAAATGTTCGATCGATGACATTTCTCTTTTTTTTCTATATTTCTACATAAACCACACTCTTGTAAAAAGAACACTTACACATTACATTTAAAACAACACGTGCAACCATGCAAAATAGCCATTTCATTCGTTCATATTAAAATTTATTAATTTCAGTAAATTCGCTAAAATTTAGAGTGAAATTTTGTAGCTTCACAAGGTCTGACACACATGTTTTTAATGCTCAACAAGAATGACGCTTGAAGCTAATTTTTCATCTCCCTCGTGTTACTTTAAAAATGCCTGTGTGTACATAGCCCTATAGAAGTAAATAACGCTAAAGTATAAGTTATAAGAACAACAATAATCACTATCACAACATATAAATGAATTAGCACAATACTGGAACGTTAACGCGAGATTATAATACCTCAGATTGCATCAGCATTAAGGAAAGTATATAATCACTATATACATTACTCTAAAGACATATCACGCAGTGAAAAGAAATGGGACCGAACTCAGAATTTCGACAATTTGAAATAAAATATTTAAGAATTAATAAGTAACGATTTCGTGATAGAAATCCACTAAGATGTTTCTTTAATAATCGCGTGCTTTAAGAAACTCCTTAAAACGCGAAATCAATTTAATTTCTTAAAAAAAATCGCCATAGGTCCCTTTTATTCTCTCCGTGTGATAACTTTACATTTTTGTATTATTAAATATAATTTTAAAACAATATCCGTCAAAACGTACAATTCGTAATATCCAAACTATACATAAAATTAAATTTAAACATTCCGTTCAATGTAAATTATAATAGTTTTATAGAATTATATTAAAATTAATAAAATATGACATTTAATATAAATAAAATATATGCACCATAAAGGATTCCCCATTGGCACGTTTCTTTTATTTCTTATTTGAACTGGAATAAAATTCGGAGATGACATGAATATATTTACCATTTTAATGCACAAAAATGTACATTTTTACATTGAGTTGTTTTTCCAAAAAATGTAACCTGCACCCCTTTATATTTTGAAATAATTCGGTACGCAAATCTGCAAGAACCCTGTACTAATTCAGTGAATTGTATATCCAGAAAGGACATGAATATTAAAATTAAAATATTAGGCATATTATAATGTATATCGAAAAGAGTATGTCAATCATAGAATCTTGGTTACGTAAAATTTATGTAAAATTACAAATGCGATTTATTTTTGAATTTATTTCAAAAAAATTTTCTAACATTTAACTTGTGAAATGATTTAAGATAATTATAAAGCACCTGGAAAATTCCCGAGGCACTCATATGCGATGTGTGCATGGATAAGATGGTCTTTAAATCCAAATTAAGTTTCAGCAAATTAAGTATAAGCATATACCATAGGCAGCTTTCAAATGTAAAGAACTGCTTGGTTACTTTTTTGTAAAAACCAATTGATTTTAAAGATAAAATATAAAAAGGTCAAGATTTCTAATCATTGTCTGGCATGCCATAAGCACTGGATTGAATCTTCCTGCAGACTACTTTAAGTATTCTACGAAAATACAACTTAGGACCAAGCATATGTTAACACTAGTGAAAGCCAATATTTCTGGCCAATAAGACTGCATGGGCATTGAGGTAACAAAGTTGAACCTTGCGCAAATATAAAGCAAAATATATAAAATAAAAACCATAACAAAATTATCTAAAGTGTATAAAAAATATATCTCCTAACACATATAAAATAAAATGTAAATTTACTTACAATATCTAAATACCATATTGTTATCGAATTATGTAAGGTTTGAACAATTAATGCTCAAATAATTGCAAGCTATTTTTTTTTATAATTGTGCAATGTCACACCGATTTCATTTAAATACTCCCTAACTATGTTTTTTTTTTAATTCCATCCTGATAGTCACATGGTGTAACTCATGAAAAACTAGTATTTAATATTCACGCAACCTGTGGGGAGGTCAGATAGCACCTTTAATGTACTCTCAAATTGGATATTCAAAATGGTCTCTGTCAATACTTCTGCTATGGCCAAAATATTTTTCATTTAGAAGCCCTATTTAACAAAACACAAAGGGAAATCTTTGAATCGTATACCGACAGACCTAGGAGCACATTTAGCACAAAAATTCTTCAAATAAACACCAAACAATATTTTTGACAATAGGCGTTGAAAGATTAAAATTTTTATATAAACGTTAAGTCGTGGCTTTTTTGTATTGTTGTACATTTATATGTATGAAGGCTATATTTCTTCATAAGTTTGGCTTTAAGCTTCATAAGACTTCATAGGGCAGAATACGACAAAGTTAAAACAAGTTTTGTTTTAATAAAACATTGCCGTGCATGTTAACATCCAAATGAATTGCTAAAACTAACCACTAAAAACAAATATAACCTAATACTTTATCAAGGTAACATCGTATTCGAAACTCCTGCTAAAGGCATCACCTTACGCTAGTATATTTATTAAAATGTAGTTCGTATGCCCTAGACATAGACTTAATAATGGCATAACATATTTTTTGTAAATAAAATGTCATTTTCGAGTCTAAGCATAAGAACCACGGTTTATAACAACAATGATCTAATCGCCTAAACTTATAGAGGTATTTTTTGTACAAAATAAAAATGCAATAAATGCATTGGAACCTCGAATGTATAGTATGTACCTACAATGTACAATATCCTACAGATTTGTCCCGATATCGGGTATTATTATGTATATATCCTCCCGATATGTATCATATCAGTATTAAGCAAGTATCATTAGGATGTCAGATATTATCTGGACGTAATACTGGAAATGTAAAAGTTATTTTAAATATTTTTGTGACATTTATCACTAACATTGCTCTAACAACACAGTATATCGCCAAAATTGTCTTCTACTATGTTTTCAACTATCTTTTAAAGTAGGAATTCAAATAGAACGACAAAATTTTATAGTTTCGCGACTTTTCACCGCAAGTAACATTCATGCCACGTTTAGCTAATTATTTGTCTAAATTAAATGATACTTTCCCAATACTAAATAATGGCATCTTAATTATTTTATTTATAGGTAATCCAAGAGCCCTGTCAATGGAAATAGTTTATCTCATTAATGTGCGAATTTCGATATATAACATCCGATCTATGATTCTTTTGCATAATTATATTGTCAATTCTTTCGTAGATTACAGAATAATATAATTTCTAATTGATATTGATCCAAAAATAAACAAACTGGTAATGACCGAATGACTGGAAAGAACGCATCGTGAGTCACCGTTCGTCCAATTTTTGAACAATAGCGTTTTTTTACAATATAGTTTTTTTTATCAAATTTTCACTAACACTGGTTCAAGGTCAGGGCTCCACAATTCCATACAAGGTGCAGCCTTACAGCTTACAAGAAGGTACCACATCGCGCCACCAGGTGGCGCGCTCGAACACACCGGGATGACTGAAGAAGGCCTTCTGTAGGTTTTGGTATAGCTGAAAAAGATAAAAGAAATAATAAAATATTTGCTTTAATTTTTTTGTATTAACTCACTGTTAGGAAGTTATGATACACTGTAATAATAACATATTACGTGGAAGTTAAATTAGCGACAATACTGTCCTTCCTCACTTAACTGATTGCAACGTTATTTTTTTTTTTTTCATTTTTTTCATTCACTTACTAAGCTCGCATAATACGAGCTTAATCGAAGATATTGATAAGGACTTTTTAAATATTATATATGAGGACTAAACAAACATACATTTTTAACTCCGTTTCACTGCAGATCGAGTGTAGAATTTACTCACTGCGGCCAGATACAAAGTTACCTTTTCAAGGTAAGAACCATAACCAATTTCATATGAAACTAAACTCACCTTTCCATCACTCCTCCCCAACACGGAATTCAGCACAAAATCTGTGGGCGCCAGCGCGTCCACCACACTAACAACCTCACTCTTCAACTCTCCACAAAGCTCTAACACTGCATCTCTCACCAGCCTGGCAAGATCATCCCCATTGGAGAATCCACCTTGATACAGTTCCACCAAATGTTTGTCCAAAGACCACAAACCGTACAAACAGAAGAGTTTGTACAACACCGGCTGCAGTTGCGTCTCTTTCTTCTCCACTGAATCCAAACAGAATATGAGAGCCAGGTACTCCGCATAGACCTTGGTCAATGTCTTCCACCTGTACACTTGGGACTTATTCTTCGCTTGGGCTTTGGTGAGCCCCTTAGCTATTTCCGATTCGTTCTTCTCGTGCGTGTGTTTGAGTAGCCAGCACAGAAGCCATTTATAGGTGGAGATAATAACTAGAAAGAAGAAGATAGGAAACAATTACAAAGTTGCCAAAACATCCATTTAATTGGTCAACATTATGGGTTGTTTATAGAAAAACAAATAATTTATGAATAATGGTCACGTCATACCGAATTATGCAGAAATCATGTGAATATTTAAAAAGAAGAAGAACATTTATAAGCATACATGGTAATGAAATTTACGCTTTATTGAAGGTATACATTATATTGTGGCATTTGAAATCTGATGGAAGGTCATTATCACCATCATCACATTAAAACACATTTTTTTCCTTTTAATAGTATTGACAAGCGCTACTGTGTTTTACTTTGAAAGATTTGGTATATGAGACATACGACACATTGTTTGGAAGAAGCAGTAAATTAGCCAACCTCCGATAGATTTGAATACAGTCTATGGGTATAGTCGGTTGTGGCCACACACCATCAAGTGGACCGCATACCCGTTACTTATTATGATTTCACGAAATAAAATGTAGTTGGACAATGTTATCAATTCTGACATTGCAATATAGAGACGATGAAATGCGTTATTCGTTCATTTTTACGATAAGACACATCAATACCAACATCAATATATTTTTAATTAACATTAAATATGTAAACATTATTACCAGTAAAACAGAAGCGCAATGCGAAACAACATTAATTCATTGAAAATCTTAATATCTATTTCTTAGAAAATTTAGTCGCAAACGGTACTGGAACGAGAACGGGGCATGAGGCGGGACCGAGGAGAGAGACCGAATTCCGCCGGTTAACTAGTTCGCGTGGTCAAGTACTACAATGACCCTAAACATTCAAAATTCGACAGATTAAAAAAAATCTATATATAAAATACACACTCTGTGTAATTATAAAAAAGAGAAAATCTCCCCATTAACTAATTCACCTGAACGTTTTCTTAGGTCAATTATGACCATATTATTGAAAATTTGCAGATAAAATATAAGTTCAATCATATTCTAGTCAATTTTATATATGTAAATGGAAATTGGGTACATACTTTAAAAGGAAAAAGTATGACTCGAACTCGAACAATGAAGAACAAACGATGAAAAAATAATTAAAAGTGATAAAATCTAAAAAAAATGGAACTAAATTCAGTGATTTCGTTAATGAGATAAAAAAATAATAAATAATCAAGAATTTAATTGTTTTATGATCGAACAATCATCAATAATCGTCGAACATACGATAATTAATCAATATTAACTAATCTGATCAATGAAGGTAAAGATATCTAGTAAGGGGGGCAACTTGAGGGTGAACATTTGATTAATTAATTATAAATAAATAAATAGCGAACAAACAAATTTGGCAATCGAACAAACGACGAACAAACAATTAAAAATTTAAAACAATCAAAAAACGAAAAAAGTAGGGCTAAATTCAGTGAGACTTATCTTATACACTCGTAGGTATATTTCATTAAACCTTCAAATAGTTAAAACGTTTCGACGCATTCGTACGACACGATCGTGGTATGATAGGGTTTTTAGAACAACGAAGAAAACTCTAGTCGCTATTTTGATGCCAATGTAACGCGATATTAAGCAAAAGCTTTCTGACGTGCTGTGTATAGCTGTAATGTTAGGTACGATGATTGCGATGACATCATGAGTGAAATGAGATGAATTGAATGGCATCTAGCGTTAAAATTGTCACCTACTATTATATACCCTATTAGTTCAATGTAACCGTTCTATTCAACAGTAGCAAACAATATAATATATATCACTAGCAGACCCGTGCCCATTTCGTTGGACATTAAAAAAAATTGTGTACCTACATACGTATGAATCAGATTGCATGCCAATTTGGCGAAACATACATAGACAGAGCATACATGTTACTGCGTTTGAAGTACATGAATAAAATTATGCCCGTCTCCCCTTACTCCCTTCCCCTTTTCCTCTTCACTCCGCCTTTGCCCCTTTCCCATTTTCCTCTTTTCCCCTTCCCCTTTTCCTCTTTCCCCTTCCCCTTTTCCCTCATTCCCTTTCCCCTTCTTCTTTACCCCTTTCCCCGTTTTTCCCCTTCTCCCTCGCTTTTTCCCCTTTCACCTTTTCCCTCTTTTGTCCTTTTCCTTTCCCCTTCTCCTTTTCACCGGGAATATGGAAAAGGGCAAGAAGGGGAAACGGGAAAATTTTTCCTTCTTTGTAATAAAAGTGAAAGCAAAAGCAATAGCAAAATGAAAAGGAAACTATCTTCCAAGTTGGATCAAACTGCACATGGTGTAAAAATTGATTGAAATCGGTTCAGTAGTTTGAAAGTCCATCGCGGACAAACAACGTGGCACGAAATTGTATAAGATATAAACTATCCTATCTTTCAAGTTGGATCAAACTGCATACGGTGTGCAAATTTGAATTGGATTCGATTCAAGATTTCAAGAGTTTATCGCGGGCAAACAACGTGACACGTAATTTATATATATTAAGATAATAAACAAATAAACCTGAACATCTATTCTTTTCCCGTCTATACATTATCCTTTTTTATTTCTAGCGAATATGGCCAGAAAAATGTATGGCTAGAATGCTATGTTTATTGAAAGGTTTCTTGCAGTTTTTTACTATTATTGTTTTTTACTATTTATGTAACAATAACTTTGTTCTCGTATAACGTTTTATAATAAAATCAATGGAATATCCAAACTTGCAAAAGAAACGAGGTAACATCCCATTTAATATTACAATAAAATTGAGACACTATAGAACATATATTTTAACCTCACATATTATGTAGGCTCTGTTTTGTTTATTTTTTACAGAAAAGGTCATCTTCAAAGAATATAAAAAATGGCCAACTACTAAACTGAACAGGATATTGGACATTTACTACAATAGTAATAATGGTAATAAACTGATAATATTTTCTTGAAATTATTTTAAAAATGTTATATTTTTTGAATTAATATTTAACATTATTTGTAATATTTATTTCTATTTTTAGATCACGTAAGAGTTTCAAGTGTAGATGTGACTATAGTAATAAATAATACAAATTGTTTAGCACTTTCTGCCTTTGGAGTTGGTCGACCAGATTTTGCAGCAACAATATATTTCTCTACAAACATGGTTTTAATATCCTACGTTCTTACTATTTACTCTTGTGATAAATTGGCCAGAAAGATTGTTTCAAATTCAACAGAACACAGGTCACAAATACCTTTTTACACATACAAAAAATTTAATTAAATTATCCTCTTTTCTTTTATTACTTACTGTTTTAGCCATTATTCTATACAAAGCAGCGTAATATATTAGTATTTACTACTTGAAACATTTATTTATATATAAAAAATATGATATACTTTTTACACTGTTGTGAATATGTTTCAATCTTTATATTAGTTTATACAGATTAAAAACTACATTTCAAAACAAATATCATCTGTGACGGACCACGCAGCGATCGTGACACGGAACGTTATGTTTATTTACGTGCATAAGTCAATCACACGCAAATCACAATAGTCATTACGCACAAAAGTAAAAATTCAAGTGTGATGATCTTTAAACATTTCTGAAGATGTTGTGGTATCTGCCATGGTCTGAAAGCATCAAAAAGAGAGCTTGTAGGTACCTCCTCCAGCGTTACTTGGGAAATTTTCTCGAGGAGAAACTAACTCTTAATCAGCTGAGTGTCGATTTGTACAATGGAACAGGCACGGTATCAGATGTTAGCCTTGACTGCGAGGTAAATATTTATTTTATTATTATCCCCGGAGCTTATCAGTTACATTTATTCATCCCGAATTTTAATTTCAATGCCATTCGTACGTCCTTGCCAATTTTAAATGCGCATAATATTTATTCAAATCAACACGTGTTCCTAATACCGTCCGGAACAAAGAAATCTACGATTACAATGTCTCGTAATTTCATTCGCTGCGACATATCTGGAGTAATAACTTACGTGAAATGACAGGTAACTGCTTACTTAAGAAATCTGTTAGTTAACAATACAAGAATATCTATTGTTCTAGGGCGAGGTCAGTTAGATAATGTAGACGTATGAATTTGATCCAAATTGATACTATTTTTAAACCATAGTATGTTATTTGTAACAAACCCGATTTTAATTTTGTTTTTGTACTGTAAACATTTTTTTTATATTAATAACGTAGCTTAGAGGGCCCAATGAGACCTACATGTAACCTTGGAATAATTGAATAAATTAATTCTCTTCCTGGTTTTATAAGTGTCATTCAAGTTAGAATATTGAGTACCCATGAGTGCTAAGATTACTCAAGATATTAACTTGAAAATTCTTATACAAATTGATTATATGTGAAACATTCTCAAGTCTGCAGTGTTTCTAAGTGAAAAAAGTAGCAAAAAGGAACTGACAATAAGCATTACAAGATCTTATCTTTGTATTAAAGAATGGCCATAGTTACACGTTCTTGAACTAGACAAATATCTGAAAATACAAATTATGTTAAATACATAAATCTATAACACTATATTGTATAAAATAATGTACCACTTTTCAAGTTCATACCCACCATCCGCTACTCGTAGCCTCCACAATTTCACAAAAATATTGTTCGCCTTTCATTGAACAAATGTATGATACTTGTCAAAATTACATACATTAATAACAGCTGCTTATCTTTAATATAGGTTTTCATATAAAAAATTGACAGTTGAATAATCAAATTATAAACAAATAATAATATGGGTTTAGGAAGATATTTAATAATTGATATTATCTGCTATATTATTGTAAATCATGAAAAATCTTGTCAGTGGTCAAGGCTGCATACAGCTCATATATAGTGTGTGTATTTCATAAAACTATAATATTAAGGATTGCTCAAGCATTCCAAGTAATTTTTAAAAACGTACATACCTATTATAAAATGGACTGTCCATTGCATGTATTTGAAAAAATATTACTTTTGTACACTTAATTTCACTAAAATATTTTAGGCACTCAATGAACTTGGAGATGCACAAAGCTGGCCACTAGAGATAGTGGATGGTCACATGCAAGAGATCACAGTCACCATACCCTGGTCCACATTATTCAAAGATGATTCAAAGGTGGAAATCAATGGGTTGTCTCTCACAGTGCAGCCCAAGGTGCGGGTTGAACAAGGTATATAGTATTTAATATCAGTCAGATTACAGAGTCAACAAAAACATGCTCTTTAAAGTTTACTTCAAAAACTTCATTCACCATCTCTCAAAGTTCCAAAGGAATTTCTTATCAAGCAACAAAAAGATAATGGTGACAAGGTAGTAGGGAGTGGAAGCCTGCTAGTTTAATGAACTTAGGACATCAAGTCACCAACTGTTTCAATAAATTATTATCATGAACTAAATATACAAAAATAATTTAGTCATAAACTTGTTTTACCTATACATATAATACAGAAGCTTTATACACTTTATTTTCGAAGTTTCTTAATGCGGTATGTGGTAGGAGTTGAATAGGACACACTGTCATACTGATCCCAGAGGAGGAGGACTGATGGGCTTAAGGCCACCCAAATCTAAATACTACTTAGGCCTGTCTGTACAGTTCAAGCAGGCCCAAATTTCAGCAAAACACCTAAGCTACCAAAAATTTAGGAAACAGAATACTCCTTATCACAAGACCTTGTTTTTTGCAATAAATTTTTTTGGAAACTTCAAACTGATCAACCTTCCCACAACCAAAAGTTTCTAGATCCGCCAGTAGTATTTATAATACATACTAATGAAAAATAAATTAGTAGCATTGTATATGTTGTCTACTGTCTATCTTTATTGTGTTCATTATTTCCTTTTTGCATAAGTTAATAATATAATAATTTACTTTGTGTTTATTATAACACTAACACTGACTATTCATACCTGATGGGGGCTCCGCTGTCTCCCTACATTATTTTCTTATAACAATGCAATTCATTAAAGATGTATTGTAATCATCTAAAGCAAAATATTTAAGTAGGCTATAAATGTTTTATTGAGTAAATTACAAATTACAGTTTCCTCGATGTTGGAGTCGATGTGGTCATCCATGTCCTCATCGATGCAGCTAGCAGCAGAATGCCTCCGTGAAGAGGCTGGCCCACAAGAGTCCAATCCCGTGGAGGGTATTGAGATGTTTGCCCATGCGATTGATTCAAGTAAGTTGCACTCATATATTTTTCATTTAATATCTTATAAGCATTACAGATGAGCTATGCAATAAAGTTTTTAAAGAATCATTTGAGTAATAAAAGAAATGAAATCTCATTCTTTATTTTATATAGTACTTAGTACCTGGTAAAAGTTCTTTATTTTTTTATTTGTACTATGAAATTAGTATGGTACTTGATACTGTATACATTTTTCTGATATAGACAATACTAATATTCATATAATAATCTCTACAATTTCCTAACATGAAATGTATTTTTCAGTTCTAAGCAGAGTGAAAGTGAAATTTGTAAACACAAAAATAAGAATAGAACATGTTCCTAAAAATGGAGACAGAGGTATAGCCTTGGAAATACACATTCAAAAGTAAGTGTATAAACAATATGTATACATATATATATATTTGATACATAAAGATATTTTATTTTAGATTATATTTTAAACTAGAATGATTTATTTATAAGATTACCTAGGGTGTCCATATCTAGATATGGATAATGTCCAAAGGATGTTTCATTTAGCTATTCCTTGCAAATTAATTTAATTTCTAATGCAGTCTGTATTCCTTTACTAGCGTGCTTCTAAAAGTATAACTTATAAAATATAATGTTATTTGATTTGATTGTTGTAACATTTAAAGTTTGACTTTGTTTTAGCATTGATTACTTTGATGAGGCTGGCTCAGAGCCAATGCCCGAAACAACAGATCCAGAAAAGTCCAAAACTTACATAGTTGCAACATATACAAACAAGAAAGTCAAATTTACGGGTGTAACCTTATATGTAGATGAGTTCCCATCAAAATTACGTACAATGGCACCCAGTCTTGTAATGGAGAAATCAGCTTCCTCCCAAGCAGATAAGTCAGATAGTACATCTGTAGAGACTCCAGATGCAAACTATCAAAGTACGCTATCTGATGTGTTTTATGAAACTAGAAGTGTCATCTCAACCATAGATACTGACCCTATAAAGGATATAATTGAAGATAGGAGCCAATCAGAACAGCCCAGAGAAACAACGCCCGAAGAGAAAGCAAACCAACCAGATCCTATACTATTCGCAAAACTAACAGGTCAACAGGAATTGGCGTTAAAATTAAAACATTCGGAGGAAGTGGAGGGACCGAAAGTGGAAGTGAAAATTTTGCTAGGATCGTTTGTATTGTTGTTGTCGCCAAGACAATTGCACACGTTGATAGAATTAGTCAATGCACTGAACCAGCCTGATTTAGAAGATACCAGGTCAGTTGTAATAAACATTTAATAATTCATATATATTTTTTTGCAAATGAATTATATGCATCATACTTTTTCTTCACTTTCAATTGGAAAAATAAATATGACTTTAATTCAATTCACTACAGACATCTTGTGAATATGTGATTGTAGGGAAATCACAAATTTATGTAAATATTTATTAAGGAATCAGACGTATAGTAGGTTACTAGATTTTTCACATAATTCCTAATTTATCCATCTGCATGAATGAGCTGTTACAGTGATAGTCTAAAATATAAGAATGTATTATATATCTCAATATATAAGCAATAATGCTCCACAGATTGTTTAAATTATTTTTACAGTAACATTCCTCTTAGATCCAGTGGTATAAATATGCAGTGCAAGCCAATGAAGCAAGCAGACTTCCAACTCATAGAGGCTCAACTTCTTGGCAACTTAGAACAACAAAGTACCAAACTAACTGGAATGTATGGCTGGTCTGGACCTAGTCTTGGTATGTTTTTATTCAACTGAGCTATACTAATAAGAATGAAAAAAAAGCATTTTGAGCTACCATGAAAATATGGTCCAAGATAACAACAATAAAATCTGTTGGTGTTTGAGCTCTATAATATAATCATCAAGAGATGGCTCATCGTGATTTTTGCCATACAAATAATAATATGCATAATTTTAAAGTTTCCATAAAAAGAACACAGGATATATTTTTTTTTTAATTTGGATTATTAATGCGCTCGTACGAAAAAAAAAGTGAAATGATTTTGTACAGAATCCACTCATTTAAAAGTTATTCGAGGTTGAAGAAAATAATCCTAACTAAAATAATTTATCATTTTTAAGTTAAAGAGTTTTATCCTTATTAAATTCTTTTTGGATTGAAAACATAGACCGCTAGCTCCACTGTGGTTAATGGCCTTTTAAATTTTATTAGCTTGGTTTCATTAGAAAGATAAATACAAAAAGCATTGTTTAATTTTGATCGACTCTCCTGTAAAATTAGCGATTTGTGTTGTGCTATTATTCATGAAAACAGCGATATGTGTTAGCTACTGAAGACACTCAACACCTCATATGTAACTTTTTGTGCGCTTTGTAAAACTTGTGTAAAGTTTAAGATATAATGTTAAATTGCAGAAGACAGTGCAATGGAAAGTGAGAAGTTCCACCCAATGACGTCAGGGAGCCAGATGGCTGAGAGCTTCACCTCATCTGTCAGCTCGATGAGCACCAGCATGACCTCCAGTATGAACATACCAACAGCGCAGCCGCGTATCAAGCGGAATAAAAAAGGTATCAACGCATACATTTTTGGCTTTTTTTAATAAGATTGAAGTCCAGTCCGTCTGATGGTAAGTGGTCATTGACATAGACCAGGGGTTTAAGAAGTCAATTACAGGTACATTGATGTTCATAAGAGTTAAGATGGCGGCCTCATATGCTTTTTTTTTAATTTGGATTAATTGGTAAGTGAATACTGCCGCCCACAGACATCTCAAGTAAGATCAAAGTCTCACCTAAGGTTGGACACAGATGCGTTGCTATCTCTGGGGACTAAGATGGAATGCCTCGCAAAAGTATGTCTCCCTTACCACACCCTTCAAACCAGAATACAACAGCGCATAACA
>DWTU01001329.1:0-13522 GCA_018251515.1 Cecropterus confusis | reverse complement strand
CCCGTAGTTTTTACGTTAAAGTGTCACAACAGACAGACAGACAAAAATTTCAAAATTTATTTGAAGACCCCTGGAGATATTTTTTTTAGTTTTTATTCAATGTACAGAATCGAAGTCTTTACCGATATTTTTTTTAATTTTAACTGCATTTCGGAGTATTTAGAAAAATATGAGAGAAAATTGGGCTTTAGAGAGCTTTCAAAGTTACCTTAAGTTTTGGGTATCTTTCAACGGAACTATTTCGGTAAACAAAAATCCTTGTATTTTAATAACTTTAATATCATCGCTAATATTTAACTCTTCTGAATAAATTAGAAGTATGAAGGCAGTTATTTTCAAAGTTACACGGAAATTCAAAGTTACCCTACTTGACTGTAGGGTAACTAAAATATAAAAGAACAAGTGCGTAAAACGTTTGTTACGCACACCAATAAAGAGTGAACCAAAAATATGACCTCATTACAAAACTATTTTTAGTTGAGCCTGAACCCAGTCTCTAGCACCACTCGACTTGCCCACCATTCCCTTAAGGGTACAGCTGAGCGAAAAGGTCAAGACGAGACTCAAACATAAATAAACTCAAATGATGACTGCGACGAGACACCATTTTAGTACACAATCATTAGTAATGTACAAACAGACAAATCAATATATCCAATTATTAATGATTGAACATTAACAATTCGGTATGCAGCTGGTGCATTGTAAATTCATTTAGTTGACGGCAATTTGTTTCAATTCAGCTGAATTCTACTCAAGTGATTCGACTTTGAGTAATATTTCCAAATGATAAAACATTCGACATGAGGTTTGGGAGGTTAAATTTTCGATTCTTGAACATTGATTCATAACGTTGCCAATTGACCTAAATATACCTACTACTGTATCTAAGAAAGGATAGCATCCCGGTCGCCAAAAACGAAACAATCGTGCAAAAAGGAGTTATTGTAACAGTAAAGCTCCGTGGCTTGTGCCTAACTCATGTAAGACTTTTCTTAAAGCTTCCATAAGACGCTAATAAGATTCCAGAATGCCTATCGAATAAAAATGCTCATGTGACCTCTGAAACATGGATACGCGCAAGAATGTTAGCCGCTAGCGATCACTCATCCAACTTCAGACCGGCGTTGCTTAACTTTGTAGATTAGTCACGATCTACACAAACCCTACGAGCCTATGCCCGCTTTGGTGCCAAAATCAAATATGTACTTCGTATAAGTATGGATTACAAAGTGATAGAACATATTTAGTTCGACCGGAAAGTTACCACCGCCATATCTATGTCTAGCGTGAAGCAGTTCTTGCGTTTCACTGGAAGGTTGCCGGCTCATTTTCATTTGAGGCGACCATCTTAGACCTCAGCGCAATGCATCTGTGATTGACTTCAGATTGCTTCCAAGTGTCCATGAGGGTAGTGATCACTTACCATCAGATGGACAGCATGCTGAATGAGGACTATCATTTTTTATTATTATACACAAGCTTAATTTATAATGATATAGCGATAGTCAGGGTCCATTGGTAGGAATAGGACAGCATCATTAAGCGGCAACTACCGGTCGTGGACATCACCAACCAACTCCAATTTGATGTCTCTATCTGAAGGCAATCCACAGATGCGTTCCCCGTGACGACAGTGTTGGAATCCATTAAATAAATAAATCCGCCAACTTAACATAAAAAGCGTAGCCGTGCGTCTTACATCCGCTAATCGCACCGGTCACGTTCCGCTCGTGTTTACTTAGCGTTCTCGTGCGTTCCCGCGCCGCCATTCCTAGCCAGTTAATCATGCTCGATAATGCAAATAAACTAGCAAGTACTTTAACTATCCTGCTGTCGCCGTCACTAATCCAACGTTATACTCATGCTAAGTAAGGTAAAAGTATATTATTCGATTATCAAAGCCGACGTACTGTTAAAGAATAAAATAGAACTACCTAATCAAACTCAGTTATGATTAACCCACACACATGACATGACGACCCGCGTGGCGGAGCGGTCACCATACCGGTCTGACCCGCAGGGTCCCGGGTTCGATCCCCGACCAGACAGACATCTGAATGATGAGTGTAGAGTTCTGTTCTGGATCTAGGTGTTTGTGTATTCGTCTTTGTGTGTCCATAGCACCCACGACACAAGATAAAATCCTACTGTAGGGCTATGAGTGTAGAAAGCGTTTAATAAAATAACTGAATATATTGATTAACTCGTGATTTGATAAAATCTAAGTCGAAAGATAGTGGGAAACAGATTACGAAGACATACAGTCTAATGAAGTGCTGCAATTAGAGGTGGTTTATAAGTGTATCAATATATGATTTTAGACTAATATTATCGCGGAATTGATACGTTTTAATACGTTACGGGTACTCACGCAATGCGGTTATATGCGGAAATATCGGCAAAAAATCAAAAATATCAGTGAGTACTCGTAACATATTAAAATGTGTCTAACAATAGACCCAAAGGACTGATACATGAATGGATAAAAGATTTCAAGAATTTAGACGAAACAATTTACTCTTAAGTTTATTAGTTTAATATAAATTAAAAACGAGTACATGATATATGATATAAAACGAGTACATGAGAGATACATTTGAAAAAAAAAAACGAGCAAACAATCGACTCTGGTAGAGACTTGCAAGTTGAGTCGACACGAATGTATTACGGTCCGAGTAGGCGAGCTTAATATAAAGATCTTTCTTTTCTTACTAAGCGTACATCATGTATTATGTATTCTCAGGACGTCTCCGGCAATTCCCGGGGTATTATACTAAGGAGGAAGATGTATGGAGCAATATATTTTAATTAGAAGCCGACGTTAATGAAGGTTGGGAGTGACTCGGCTAATGAACTCGATACGCCAGTGTAAGGGATGTTCTACACAACACGATGTTTGCTTTTTATTAGGCCATAAAACTTGTCATTTATTATTATTCGCTTGTATGTTGCCTCATGTTGTATAAATGTTGCCTGTAAATAGGAGTAGGTATTTACAAAAATATTAAATAAAATAGAGGGAACGGATACCGCAAACTGTTTTTTTGTTAAGCTTTATCGCGGGATTTCAGCGCGGCGACCGAATCAAGGAATTTCGTAACGCAAAATAAAACCTAACACCTCCCACTACGCCTACCATGTAGCTCGGCCGAGCGTTCGTTTAACGTGTATGTATATGGTATGACTGTACAAACCTATAAATAAAATAAACCTTTAGTTTCAATTATGAATATTCCAGAATAACCTACATGTATTGTAAGATAATAAAAATATTTTAATCGATATTAACTTGTCGTATATTCAATAAATGAAAAAAATGTTTCTTATCGGTCACCACGCTCAAAAAGTGTAACTTGAATTAATATAAAAAAATACTGCATTAATAAATAAATAATTATAATTGCATAAGTTGGTAAAAAATACTTTACCGCGGCTGTTCGCGAGTGCCGCAGATTTTTTTATTCATCTGCTTGTTTAAATACCCTACGTATATAAGATATACCCGTTTTATTCCTGATACGCCTTATTTTTGTATAAAGACGTATAGATTTTTTTAATGATTATATAATAATACCCCATGTAATTAATTGCCGCTTATATATATAACTAAAATCTACATTTTATAGGATTAGATTTCCACGTGAAATTTGTCAGAGATGCGTTGCCATCTTTAAAGACTAAGGTGAGGTGTTGGTTGGCTGTGGTTTGGTAGAGACGGAGAGTTTTCCTCGTCTCTGCCAAACTGCAATATGCAACCAGAACTCACCAGCACCTAATATTTCTGTTTTAAGGAATAAATAGGATAAGCGTTGAGGCCACCGCGTTCGAACCGCGATTATCTTAACTCTGAATTTTTTTGTACAACTGTCGAAACAAAAGCTATTACATGTGCATCCCCCACCGTTGAGCCAAGAGACGGCGATTGATATTGATGTATGGAACATTGATTTTCTTCAAAAGATAGACTACCTTTTTGGTAGGGTATCTACCAACTCACTATAAACCCCTCGGTGGCCTCAATGTGCATATAGGAAAATCTCGGGATCTCAGATAAAACTCACCGGTGCTTCCATTTTGTGGTGCCCTTTAGGCCATTCTCAGGACAAGTAACCCCCATATTTTCAGCTTAATAGTCACCACAACTTGTAACCAAGTTTGGCATGATTGCAACAATGGTATATTTCTGCACATTTCTTTCCTCTTGTTCAAGCATGCGTCACTCGATCAGAACTTGCTGGTGTTCGTGCCGGCGAAGTACTTTGAGCTCTTGATATGCTAGCCCACCTACCCCTCATTAGCAACGCTCAAGGTCGATTAAATATTATAATAACCTAATAATTATACTGTTAAGTTTCAACAGTAACAGTGAGCATCCCCTTTTACCTATTTCTCCGGGTAATTCAGGACAATACACAGAGCCTATCATGTAGCGCGTGCGGCCGGCGAGCCGACCGCTTGATTATTGCGAACAATGCCTCTAATCAACAGGGCCACCGTACCGAGTAATATTACAAATTCGGTTCCGTCGGATCTAGGCCGGACAAATGAGGTACTCTGCACAATGTACCGGTACATTCTATGCTATAGATCATAGATACTCATATCATCGTATAACAATTCATAATTTCACTTTTACGTTTAAAACTTCTCCCTTAACCAAGAAACTTTTCAAGTGGTCACTGACATCTAATCAATGAATGTTACCATTATTTTACAGAACAACAATCGAATCTGAAGTATATCACGCATGAATACTTATTATGATGAAATGCGGAAAATCAGATCTGCCTTACTACTTTTCAAACAAGAACATAATGACAATGCAACGCTGCTGAAATATTTTTAGGTAACTTTTTACAAATTCCTTCATGCAGCATTGTGGTTAAGTTCGCTTTAGGATATTAATTGATTTAATTTAAATAAGACAGTAGGCAATAACTACAACGGTGATATCGTCGCAAGTAATTGTTAGAAATCTAGAAAAGTGTGTGCCTAAGTGTACCTATCACTATGCAATAAAGTAGGTACACGCTGAGTGGTCATTCCTTAGCCTTGATCGGTGGTCACATTAAACTGTCGCTCAGCGTCACATGTTATGATAATAATCAACAAACTGTCAGGACCCATCAATCAACTAAAACCATTCTGCAGATTGGTCTACCGCTAATCCTAAGTCCATTAAGCCTGCTACTATATATTCCAGGTCAAACGAAGAAATGACGTGACTGTCAATGACGTATGGTATGATTAAGTCAACCGAATATGGTGCGTATACACAAACTAGAAATGCGAATTCATTTAAATGTCTGCTTAACCAAGGATCGAATCCGGAACTCACTTTGAGACACGCCAGTATAAAGAACGTCGCGCTACATGGGTCATAATATGTTTTTTCAGAACATACAAAAATATACACAGGTAATATACATATTTTTTAATTTGAACATTTGTTTTATTATTCCAATAAATATACAACACGCGACGTAACAACAGCTTTATTTAATTTAGTAGTTCGCAACAGCTCATAATGAGGTATTGTACTGCTGACACCATAAACACGGTGCGAAAGAATGAACTTCCATTATTTCTTGTCAATTGCAGACAGAAATATAAAAAAATAGTACACAATCGCGATCTTTAATGGTCGAAATTGAGCAGTGATAGCCGAATGGTTGAAACTCGGCCTCTCAATCGAGGGTCCGAGGTTCGAATACCAGGCACGCACCACTGATTTTTCTAAAATTATAGTATGTGCGTATTTGAGGGTAATTATCACTGCTTTACGATGAAGGAAAACATCATGAGGAAACCTACACATCTGAGGGTCCTTGAAAAAAAGTTCTCAAAGGTGTGTGAAGTCTTCCAATTCGCACTTGGCCAGCGCGGTGGACTATGGCGTCAAACCCTCTTAATCCGAGAGAAGACCCGTGCCCAGCAGTGGGACAATAATAGGTTGACGGTAATGGTCGAAATTTTTTATTTATAGAATAACAGCTTTATAGAAGTTACAAGTAACTATTAGGTTAATGCTAAATTACATAACAAAGTATGTGAAATCATACAATTTGTATAACGTATACAGAAAGCATAGATTCAGCGTCTTTTGTTGACTATATGTAAATATTATTGAAATTATCTAGATAACCCTTTTTAGGGGACCTGTTTATTAAATCAATGTATGGAATGAAAAAGTATCACTTTATTAATGCAAGTCAGTTATAGAGATACATATGTAGGTACGGGCAGACTGTCTATATGAAGTCATTCATGTAGAGGTTAAGAACAAATCCTCTGGACGGCGGACATTGCTAAAACATAAGAGAATTTATATTCTTTCATAAATGGTAAATTTCTACGGTTTATTGCCCTTGAATTATAAGTAGGAATTGTTACATCGAAAGGTGAATAAAAAGTACATCAAAAGTATACGGTATACTTTTAGATATACAAACAATGTTTTTCTTACACTCATTGGATTGTTTCTTTGTATAAGAAGTTCAAAATATCAAAAAGTAAAAAAATATATATACATGAACTAAGGCAAAGTTATGCACAGAAAAATTAAATAACAGATAGTAAAGTTCCAGGATGTGCCCAAAAGTACGAAAACAGATGGAACGTTGCGTGCACGGCGAGGGCGCGCCCTTATCGATCGTCCGTAACAGCCCGCAACCACCACCCCGCGACAGCGTCACGTCTACGTCACATCTCATAAGCCACATACATTGCATTATCCCTAAGCAAGTTACTAATAATAAGTCAATCCTGCAAGAAGTAACCGCGCAATGAATAATGAGCATAAAGAAGAGTCGTTTGTTATGACAATGTTTAAGGTTGGAGATGGGTACCGGTTTCATTGTTTTGATAACTCGTTTCGTAGTATTGGCGGTGTTTGATTTTAATAACAGGGCCATCAATGCAGTTTCAACAAAGGTTTTTTTGTTTATTAATGTTCAGGACTTTGTCGCTGAGCGACCACATCGTCCCGTAAAGACTTCCATATACAAACTTACTATACAATTCAGTACAAAAGAAACACTTATTTATTGAGACCTAATTCTAATAGTTTAAATAGCACTTTGGCCTTTTCTGACATCGGAAGGTTTCAACAAAGGATAGAGTTCAGAGGAGTACGCGGCCTCTAAATAAAATTATTAATTTATTTATCACATTCCTATATTTGTAGTACATTCCAAGTTGATTATTCACGAACTTAGGACATGTACTTCAATTTAGCCCACATTGTGTCTGTCTCAAGGTGACTCATCTTTAGTTTGACTCTAAACAAACGCTGTACTTACAATATACTATATTTGTCTCCCTAGAGATCAACATTTTTTTGTAATATCTTAAGTCAGTAAAATTATATTCTTTGACAAAGAAAGAAAAGAAGCATTTATCAGCATTAACTCGATGTTTGTTGATTAAAATATTAAAATGAATTAAAACTATTAAGGTATGATTTATGCGGTTTCTAATATTTTTTCGTTACATTGCGTTTTTCTTGTATTTATATAAAATAACTATGAATAAAAATAAAAATTATTTTAACTATTTTTAATGTATGGAGCCACTGTTGTTAAGAATATTTAAAAAGATAATGCCTTAATGTTCTCATGAAGTTAAATAGATTGTCATTCACTTTTCTTTCTATTTCGAAATCAAGAAAGTTTAATTTACCTACAAAAAACAGCAGACTTCTATATTTCGATGAATAATGATGAGTTTCCTTTTACAACTGAATTGTTATCGAATACTTTCCGTAGCTTCAAAGTGTAACAAGCGCCCATAGGCAGACTTATTTAAAATACATAAATTATGTACAGCCATGAACTACATTATTCATGTATCGCAATTCGCAAATTCAATAAGCATTACTTACATACGTTGGAACCGATGACGATTGTCGTCGGTTTTTACGCACGTGCCCGTACGGTATTTGGACATGTGTATTGTCCAAACGACATGACATGTCTCGGTTACATTGTTTTACAACATTCCTTAATGACCACATCCTGTTAAGACAAATACTCGTATATAAAGTATATAGAGTACAGCAATAAACTTAATAATCTTCTTAAATTGAAAAAGTTTATACCTATCCTATTGCTGGATGTATCAATAGGTCCTGTCAGTTAAAAGACTTGTATCTATCTACAAGGTACCCAGCTATAACAACCGGGACCGACGAGTCCGACAACAACGAGTCGTCCAAAGCACGGAAGCGTGCATGAAATATTACTAGGAACAGTCTATCCAACTCCCGAACTCACCCGACGCCAGTTAACTCCATAGATATATTTATGTACTCAAGCTGAACTGCACACAATTCGGTATAGAAGACCACATAGATCAAATCAGTGGTATAATATAATTTATACTCCATAAATGGGACCATAAGAGAAACTAACGTTATTAAACTTCTATGACAGTCCGGCGCCATCAAACCCGGTCGAGATCATTAAACTAATGAAGGAAAACATTATAAGAAGGAAAGCTCATATATTTGACTCCAATTTTCCTGGTAAGTAGCCACCCAGCTATTACCGAAGCGATGTTGCCACCGCAACCACGCTTATTTAGTTTAACAAGTGCTAAATATATACTTAAGTGTTTCTCGCTAAATATAAAACGTTATCTTTAGTTATTTGAAGGATTTTCCTTCCGTGACTATCCAATACTTTACGTGGAAAAGTGGTAATGGATTTCCATAGACTTATATAGAGAATAAGCTTTCGTGCTGCAAACTCTTTTTGCAAACCCCCTTTTGCTGCCACTGAAGGCTGTGTAAAGGCTTCTGTTTTTATGATATTTACGAAATGCCAAGCTTAGTTTAAACTTACTCCAAGTGTATATATATATATGTGTGTGTGTGTATGCATATATAAACATATATATGTATATATATAACATATAGCTCATATTTTTTCAAATACATATACATTTTTTACAAACTTATATTTTAATAAGTATATTTAACTTCTTCATCACTTAAAGACAATACTAAGCTAAAATAACTGTGACACATACGAGTGGAGGCTCTTATCACTCAGCATACAGCGCGAGCAACGGCGGAGATAGCACTCGCTCGGAAAATCACGTTTTCACCATTACGAACAGAACTGTGCCTCGTTTGGACATACTTGCCCGAAAAAATTGGTTTACAATTTTTCAATTTCAATGCATTACTTATAACTTTAAGTTCAGTGTATATTCGATTAGTAACTATATATATGGACAAGCATCTTTTAATAGATTTTTCTTGGTTTGATTACCGCCTCATCGTCGCCGTATAACAATGATACGATATTATATTCTGCTTTAATTACTATGTTTGTCGCTTGTATTAAAACGAGTAAATAATTTCAGTCATATAAGCGCCTTATGAGTGGCAATGACCTCGTATTTTACAGCCTAGCCCAACAAAGCTTTGTTGAAGGATCCGAAAATATTATAGAATTAACTAATTCTATATTTATGATTTTTATTTTTTTCATTAATTATGACTTTATTATATTTTCGCTTATTTTGAAACGTCTCCTTTCCCAAGTGACAAACGGAGCATAAATACGTAGACTTGTCAGTTCACTCGAGCATCGTAAAGTAAGCACGAAGCTGACATAGTTCTGACTCAAAGACGCTCAACGAAAAAGGTCTCCTTTGAAGAGAGACGTAGTCTCAAGATTGTCCCTTGTCTCGTTCCTACCTAATTCATCTTGAAGCGCACTTGTCAAAGAAAATGGAAAACGAACATGCCTACAACCTCCACTCGACTTTTTGTACCTGGCCATTCGCTGTACTCGAGATATTATGTACCAGTACGTCACTAGTGAATAGTCGTAAAAGAAATAGAAAAAGGTTTTTGCTCAAATTCTTTTGTACCTACTCGTATATTTGTCTGCTCTGGATTTTATGCCGCATTTTGCGAAGGTCGTGAGTAAAGGAAAAGATTACTAAACGTTTTTTCAAAGTAAGGTTCAAGAAATATGCAAATAAAAATATGGTGACCTATTTTTTCAGTACACTTACATAATTATGTACATAAACGTACAAAGCGAACAGTTGTCCGTCCACTATAACATTTAACATCGTATTAACGATTGTCACGCTTGACAACTAACTACACAACCTTTAACAGCAAATGATTGTAACCCATTGTTATACTAATTAATAGGTATTATCTCCACATCAAAAAAGGTTACACGCGGTCGTTACAAATTGTCATTTACGTCTACCGACTTTGAACACGAACTCAACAGGGAAGATCAAACAGTTGAATTAGTAGCAATGTTATCAAATGGGTACATTGTTATTTAAGAAGGTGGTAGAATAAGTGTGGTTCTACCGGAGAGGTACCACCGTCACGCCTGTTTCTAGACAGATCTAGTTCTTGCGTTTCGGTAAAAGGTTGTGGGTAATAGCTCAATTTCATATGAACAACGTACCTGTCATTTGGACAGAATCTGGGATCTAAACGTCGTTGTTTAATTGTCCATGGTCGGCAGTAACCACGTACTATCACGTGGACTGTATGCTCGTTTGCTACTCCAACTTATATGAAAAAAAACTTTTGACACAGTCACACAACTTTTCCTTATAAAAACAAAATTAAAAGAAAAGCAAATAGCGATCAGTATAAATATGTATATATATATATTATCTTTTTATATTATTTAGAAGCCTTTTGTGGTCGCTGCTGGTCATAGGCCTCCCATAATAGCGGATTTTGCCAATAGTCACCGCGCATGCATGCATGTTGGTAACCGCAGTGGGTGTAAATACTGTAAAAGTTACAGAAGAAGACGCTGCTGCCTATGTTGTAGATTTTGTCTATAAGTCGCCAACTATGAGGGGAGCGTGAGGCTATTCAAAGCCGACACCACACAACAAAAATGGAAAATAATTTATATTATTTTATAGTAGTAATTCACATTCAGTGCTAAGTTATTTTGTCAAGTGCGCGCTAAGTGAAGCCCGCATTGGAGCCGAGGCTAGGTCGTTAATTTATTGCCTATTCAATTTGTTTTGACAAACCAGTAATTTGCACAAATGTAGTTGTTGAATTTAATACACGTGTATTGATTAAATACGTCATAACTATTTATTACCTGATGAAGAATTTTAACTACTTGTATATGGTAATGTTATCATTATACTTTAAGGCGCATGTAAAATATTATCTTTAAATAAATAGACAAACATTGCAGAACCCGTTACTGTTTTAATTGTCAATGCTATTTGCTCTCTTTTGTCACAGATTTGTAGCTATTGCCGAGCTTAATGATACATGAAAACTTAGAACATTTTCGATTATGGTCCAATTACGACCAATGGGCGAACTCTAGTATATAATATACCAAATATGTAATCCAATTCCGTAATCCTGAATAGCCTTTAAAATAAATATTTCAGATTTTAGCATTTTTATGGTATTATAAGTCAGAATCGATAATAATTAATAATAAAATCTATACAGTTGTCTTCAATACCTATACATCGGTATAAAGTACAAAAAACGTCACCAATATTTACGAACAAATAAAATTAAATTACTTCTTGCTTAGCTAAGAACTATAGTTATTTCATATCGTTATCTTAAGATCGCGTAAGAAAAATGTATCGATGCATACCTCTCCGTACGAGTACTTCCAGAATAAGAAAAATACGAAGAGCTATGCTATCGTAAATATGTAAATATGTAAATTGTGGTCGGTAATACGATGTAATGCGCCTGTTTGCAGCCCAACTGGCATATTTGAACGCGGCTAGGGCTGTGCTACTGACTATCGACAAGTGTAGGTGAGAGCCTGATCGGATAATTCTGACTAATTTCATGTTATTCATATAGCAAATGGCAAAAAATGTAATAGTAAGTATCATTTGAAAAGTAGAATGAAGCTTGCTTAAATGAAAAGCAATGTAACATTAAGTCTTTAAGAACAAAGTTAAAGTTTAGTATTAGTAATGTATTACACAAAATGAGCTACAATTAAAGTTAAATACTGTTATTTTATAATGTAGCCCAAAATAATATTTACCTAAAATTATAACGTACGTATGGAGTAAATCACTAATTTATCGATGTCTGGATTCCCAGCCGTACACAATATTTTGATTACAAACAAACTTTATTACAGTAAAATCACCATTACGTTTACACGAATTAATCATGTGTTATTATGTACAAAAATTTCAAAAACAATCGATAAAACGACAAAATGTAAAATAAATGAAACAACACTACAGCCGTTTCATTATGAACAAGAGATATTATCGGAAACTAAACTTGTTTGCACAACAAATTGCCCATGTCTATAAAGTTACGTGTTTGAGCTGTTCATATTGATGTAACTGTTTAATTTAACCAGTAATACCCTATGTACTTCAAGTTCGTCAATCTATGTCTGCATACTTAGCACATGTTTCCTAATTAACCCTCTGCCATTCAATAAACATACATACAAAATACTAGGCTATTATTTTAAGACAAACATATAAACATGCCTGTGCCTAACAACTTAAGGGATGTCACTTAACTTATCTTAATTCCGTGTATAGGTTCCTCACAATTTTCTTCACTGAATTCAAAACTCGCACCCCCTAAGAGGCCGAGTTTTAATCGCTAAACCAGCAGTTGGCGACCCACGGCCGCGGACTTGCAGCTCGTGAACCTTCCTAGATCTGTTTATTTCTTTGTCAATCTGTCTATACGATCGTTTTTTTCTTATCGCGGTAAAGTTTTCTGAACGAAAATTGTTTTTTTTTTATTGTCAAAAATCAACTACTGACTTAATGACTGAATATCTCAGTACTAATATCATATCATTAGATGACTCATATTAATGGGGTAGTCAAACATGGCGTGAACACTGTTACCACGTAATTAACGTCAGGTTAACACGCTGAGGGCAACTCGTCATTTCTGAAGCGAATTAACCGGAAAATCGTGGTAAAATAATTGCCGAGACAATTTTCATTCAGTGCGTTTAGTGGTACATAATAGTTTAGTGCATAATGCATTGTACATAACACGTAATCTAATTTGTTTATCACCGCTCCAGTGGTAACAATAAATTGTAATGCGGTAACACGTGTAGCCGTTCTGAAGATATATGGAGGCCTTTAGACGGCACTGATTTATTGCAATGAGATTTTAGGCCAGATACCCGATCGTACTTAAGTTATAATGCTAAACTACGCGTAACTACTCATACGTCTTGCTTATTGATAAACTGAAACCACTGCGGTTTACAGTAAAACAACAAGTACCTGCTATATAACTTGTTCATGACACGTTTATAAGGCCATAATGCTGCCTTTTTTTTCATAATATGGAAGTAGCAAACGAGCATGCAGCCCAGCTGATGGTAAGTGGCCACTGCCGCCCATGGACATCTGTAATCAACCCTAAGTATGATCAAAGTCTCATATAAGGTTAGCCACAAGTGCGTTGCTACCCCTGAGGACTAAGATGGAATGCCTCGGAAAAGTATATCTCCCTTACCACACCCTTCAGACT
>DWTU01001328.1:0-13527 GCA_018251515.1 Cecropterus confusis | reverse complement strand
TGATCATCAGTGTGTCAGTGACGAAATCGGTGTATTTTAGATATCAATAAAATCTAAAGTATTAGAGCTATTCAATTGAAACTTTGTATGTTTAATTTATCCATTATTGACATCATATCCTGAGAATATGAACTAACTGGTACATTGGAAACCAACTCTATGAGGGTTCAATAAAACGACGAAACACTTCGAGAAAGGTAGTGCCCTTGCGCTTCGCTTAGCTCGTCTTGGCGGGGCACTACCTTGCCCCCAGATTTATTTACATTGTATCGAAAATTCAACACAGTTGGTCGGTAAAGGAGGTTTCAGTTATAACAATACAATGATATATGTATTGCAAAATGTAGAGTTTTGCGGCCAAGTAGGTACGTTTGATTATTGTACGTAACATTGAACATATGTAACTGAAACTTATGAAGTGACCTAGGAGGTATCTCCGCCATACTATTCCTAAAGTAAAGCTGTTCTTGCTCATACAACCGTCTTAGTCCTGTTCCCTATGGAGTTGATTACAGATGTCCATGCCCCGTAGGGACCTCTTACCATCAGGTCATACTTTTAAAAACCCCTGTCATACAATAAGCCACCCGCAAATTTTGCATAATAATATACATACCCGGACAAGTCGTGAATTAGCTCCTAGTTAGACCTACCTCAGCAACGATGCTGCTTCTGTGCTGGTACACGAACATCTCGCACTGGAGGCTGGTGGCATTGTCGAAGGCGTCAGGCTCGCAGACGGCACCGGGCGTCGCGGCGCGCCGGTGGCAATGAGACTCAGGGTGCAGCGCCCACGGCGACCACTCCGGCGACCACGCCTCGTCGCCCACCGCCGCCACCAGCGTGTTGTTGTCTTCGCATTCTGGTATGTGACATCTACGAAAAAATATATTATTTCTATATAAAAACAGTCAATAGTATACAGTGTTTGGGCCAATCTTCAAGCATTGTTTTGTGCTGGAAAGCCCTCTTGTTTCATAACATACCATTTATGTTATTAATAGAATATCTTAAGCGGTTGCAATGATCATGCCTCCTAAGTTATAATGGCTAACGATAACATCACTTAACTATTGGTAACGTGCATTTAGATACATATGTATTCCAAATCAGAAATCATGACCCAAAAACTTTTTATTTATGATCAGCAAGTATGGCGTATGCGTGTTTTAAGGTCAACAAGATGAGCTTATCGCTGGATGCTTTCGGCAGATTTCCGGCAAGTCCAACAATGGCGACCGGCGAATCAGCACATGTCGTCATCTGAATGAAGCGCCGCTCGTGCCAGTCACGTGATACTTTCTCGCGTATTTTTAGTGCCTATAACGCGAGCGTTCCGCCGCCGCGCCGGCGCGGCCCCACGCCCGCGTGGGACTATGTACGATCTCCACTTTGCACTCCGCCGCCCACCACTATTTGGCTTTCGTACACGTAATTCAGTGCTTGCAGTTCATATGCAATTACTATCGCTACATTAAAGTCACAACGAAGTAACGCAATACGAGAAAAAGTATTTATGAAATTTCATAATTATATGACAACCTTTAACACAGACTAGCGTTAATTCTGAGGGCGTATTTTAAACATGACTTGCAAATAAAAATGGTGTCTTGGAATGTTTGACAGTGAACGCCCCCAATCATTCCAGTTTGTGTTAAAAATAACCTCCCAGAAATATAAATATCCCCGCGTAGCATAATTAAAGACAGGTTGAAATGGTTAAGTACGCTGCGGGACAACATTCTAAAGTTAGAAAGATAAAACGTAACCACTTAGCAAAGGGCCAGAAATATCCGGAGTTACCGTACTGGTTGCGGGCTCGTTAAGGCAGCTGCTCATAAACAGCGGAATTAATGTCGGCGTGTGGCCGCCGCTAATGACACCCACTGTTACACATAAGGATAAAGCCGGGCGCGGCGCCGGCGCCGTCGCTGCGGCCGCGCACGCTCACTCCCGGCCATACTTAAACGCTCCACCGCTGAGAGTAAATTTTCCTTGAGGTAGGTCTAGTTCTTCGACGAATTTTTTACGCGCATAACCTCACACTGGATTCCACGCATTGTGGATCTTATGGATACGTACACTATCAAGCCTGACCCTAAATGGTTATCTAAATCATGACTTAAGTGTATCTTGACCGATCCAAAGCCAAAATCGGGTATGGTGATCAACCCGACTCCCGATTTATCTAGTTTTTACCTGACTGCATCAGAAGGAGGGTAATGTTTTTCAAGCGTATGTATGAATGTTTGTTTGTATGTCCATTTCTTTGGCACGCGCTACGGCTTCACGGATTGTGACGTTTGACATATCATTAGAATCGTCTCAGTTTGGAAAGTGACATAGGCATATTTATATTATAAGAAAGTATAAACTTTTACTTGACAATTTTGACCCTTGCAGTTTCCCAAATCGAACAATTTTTAAAGGTCACCCTTGTTATACGTAAATAAAACGTCAAAGAAATTGCTGTCGATAACCTAAACGAGGGACAAACACTAAAAAATATGGAATTTTATAGATACACGTATCGCTCATCGCTCATTTAGTAATATTTAGTACATCTATAAAAAATGCGAACTGATCATAATGTGTTCCAAACCTGAAATGCACATTGTAAAATTAACACACAACAGCGTATTTAATGTTTGTAGACTCTTTAATCCTTGTTTGTGTAAATTATATATAAGTAAATGTGCAAACATATTAGTAGACGAGCGGTCTATCACATGACGGTGTGAAATTTGCATTTTGTGCAAATAACAAAATTGTGTTCGCATTTTGGATAGTTTCCTAAAGCGCTCGGTTGTTAAGTGGACATAACATTTACGTTTGTCCTTCCAAAAGGAAATCGTCGCTTTTATCATTGTTATACGATGTAAGCCTACGATATTAGAAGTCGTTTCAAATATCCTTCTCAATGTGCAATATGAACCTACAATTGAATTTAACGTGTAAAATACAAGGCAACCTTATTACAATTCTACAACTTGGTAACTTGGTAGCGTTTACTTAGAGCAAGTAGTAGCTTTACCAAGCCATCTCAGTTATTAACCTAAAATATGTAAAGCCCATGTATAATTTAAAATTTAATGTCACTTATCATTAATGACCAGAATGCCTTGGGGACACCAGTTTTCCTAGAACTCATTCCCTGTAGGTTTATAGTTGAAATAATTTTAAATTATTTACCTGTAACTTTAATTATACCTACATGAGGCTTAATTTAAGCTTATTTTTCACATCATGTCTCTACATTTCTTTAATTCTTGTATTTTTTTTCGATGTTTGCCATTAGGAAGAAGCAGTTTATTCCTACTTACGTTACCCCTCAATACCTTCTTCAAGGTACGTATGGAATATTAGACTTTAAACCACGTGAATCAAATATTTATTTATAAATGTACTTTTAGCTTGATATCGCAGTTAAATATCAAGGCAATACACAATATTGAATTCTGTTAAAAACGCATTTCAAAGCAAAATGCATGCATAATGCAGCCCGGAATGGACGAGAAGGTAACGCAAAAACTAATGGCAATGAATATTTCAAATTAAAACCGAGTAAACACTGCGGCGTGTCCGAACGTCATTTCTAACAGAAAAAGCAAACATTTTTTCTATCATTCGCTTAACCACTTACCAAAACATACAATAGATTTAAATTATTTAATCGCAGTTCACGGTCAGGGAATTGTATAAAGACACAAATGTACTCGTATTGTGGAAAATGCCAAACGAAGAAAAAAATCTCAACAGTTAATAAAAAATAAATTACATAACAACTTAACGTGCAGTGGTCACTTTTTAATGCGATTTTTTATATAAGTAGGATTGCGTTTGAACGTGATCTATGTAAAATAATAATAACAAGCAATAGGCTGCCTTATTGTACAAAGTCCAGTCTTTTTAAAATTACCTTTTAATACCTTACCTTACCTTATTTTACCTTTACATTTTAGTTATGCCTTTTTTTAATAAAAAGTAATAAATTAAAATAAATAAACACTATTTGCAAAAAGGACGAAATCGCAAGAATAATAAAAATTATGTCGCCCGTCTTTATACTAAAAATATATTTTATAAAAAAGATGCATCAAATACTATCATCAATATCATATAATTGGTCGCCAGGAACCAGGCAATGCTAATACTACAGCCTGATTCTATATGCACGTCTCAATATAACTTTCGATGCACCAGTTCAAATTCATTTTATTGATTTTCCAAGTTTTAACGTGTTTTTGCTGGAGATTGTGTCAGAGCAGGATGACATATGAATTTCATTATAACGTCAATGTCTATCTCGTTATAATGTACCTACATGTAAAATTGTGTTTTATTCAATTACTTTCAACGCCCCTTTCATGTAAAATATTCACATCCTACAGTAGCACGAATGTATCTGATTACTAGGGTATCATAAGATTATAACCGCAATGAATCACGGACGATGACGGCCGGCGGTGCGTGGCGGACGCTCAGTTTATTCACATGATTATGTGGCGCTTATACACTTATAACAACTACTGAACTATGTTCCCCTAATACACTTTAATAAAAAATATCATAGAAGTCTTCGTTGATGTCCTTATTATGATTTTTTTGTAGATTTCTGTCGGCATCTGAATATTTGTAACACATGAACATAAATATACAATAATCCAGATGCATCAGACCAAAGATCCATGCATCAGACCGAAAGACGTTTAGTAGATTTTAATAGATTAGCCTATTATAGATTTCATCCTATACAATAACAGAAATTATTTAAAATATTAATGTGACCGGAAGTAACGTCGAAAAATGATAATTACTTTATTTACACTTAGCACAACCATAAATTGTCTACTTGTAGCACTCACTCGCGTAACATACCGTTTTATGCCAACTTTATAGCTAGCCAGTTTGTGAGCAGGCAGTATCACCACCGCATGGCGTTCGATCTACATGAGCAGTGGGTATCTGTATGTAGAGCGCATATGTTGTTGCCATCACGTGAGTGAGAGTGAACGCGGCCACTTACCCGATTTACGAGCTACTCGTACAATCCGTCATTTATTATTCACGACGACGATACGCAAATTGACGATATTTTACTAAGATTAACGTGACAACTTGATCATGGAAGTCGAACCTTACGATCATATCAGTATAAAGTCGTGGTCGTTTCTATTGAAAGCATGTCTTCAGTAACAGGTTTTTGAGGCACTGAGAGGACCTTAAGATGCGTCGAGTGAGTTTAGCGACGTTTGAAATAGACACGCGTGCTCAGTACAAATACCTACTTACTGCTAACAGTTCAATGAATCTTAAGTAGCATTTTAGACGACAAACTAACAGTTTATTCGTCTACAATTACTTTTGAAGTGATGACACGGATGATTTTTAGAGTATACTCATTCGTAAGGGGTGAAGAATGACAACTTGGATAATGTCCAATTAGTAAACTTTTTTATTACTGATTCTCACAAAAAAGCATGTATGGCCACATTTTGTCCTCATTGCATGTTGCATTGCATGACAATATTTGCAAACTTTTCAAATGTATCCGTATTGGAATTATGGTACACTTAACTGTTAGTATTTTATGACAAGTGTGACAGTCAGGTAACACGTATTACCATTGACTGTCTTTTTGCTTTCGCCATACTCGGACAATAACAATAAAGTTATGAATTCTTTATCATAAATATGAATAAAAAATATTTAAAGTAGGTCGGATTAGATCCAACGTATCTGTCTGTCTCTTTTAGATCCTACAGTGAAGTATTAACAGACTTTCGTAGATTTGCCGCCGCGAGTAGCAATTAACAAACTTATTTTCAGATCGGGGCCGTGAAAAAAGTGAATGATGAAAGATTTTCATTAACATCACTGACATCAATGACAATGCAAGATGCACTTACCATGACCGCCAATAAACCAATTCATTATAGGTAGTTGTTATACAAAAAAAAATAATTGACGTTCCTACAAGATGAAGTTTAATTTGTGCTACAAAATTAAAATAAAATACAAAGTTAATGGGGATAAACAAAATAATGGTGGAATTTGTATTATTTTATGTTATAATTTACGTATACAATGTCGCAAGCACAAGCTCGTTTAAAAATAAGTTTATATTATAATTGAGTCTCTACTATCTTATTGATGGTAGAGCATCATTAATTGATAGTAATAAAACTAATGTCCACGACGATGTTAATACATCTCAATTATATGTAATTGATGTAGAATCTTAATCTATAATGGTGTTAGCAACTTTAGTGATGGCGATAAACTCTATCTTAACGAGTGGATAGAGTCGCGGGGTCGCCCTCCCGGCCGCCCGCCGCTCGGCGCGCTCTACATGATAGCATCAAAGAATGCTAATTACAGTTTTTTATCTATATCTCCAATCTTATTATACGCAAATTTACATATAACATTGCGAAGATGCTTTTGAATTAGTTATAAAAACGTTTTTATTTTTTTCGAGGTCCTAAATATATTAAATTCATTACAATTGAAAATTAAGTTTTTCCATATTATTGTAGAAGCATATAAGCATGCAGTCTGATGGGAAGCAGCCACTAGAGGAGATTTTTAGTCCAACCTAGAAAAAATTACAGTCCTTTTTTGTTCTTGAGCATAAAGAGGTTTTTTTTTATTTTTATAAAGGCTTCAACAATAACAACCACGCCGGGTTATGTGGGATTTTTATGCCGCAATCATTCCTAATACGAGTCGTGTAAGGGCTCTGCCCCACAAACCTCCACCCAGGTGAGCGGCTGGACCCACTGCACCTTCAGGCATTTACGACGGTATGAGACCACACATACCGTAGTCCTTCGAGGAATCGCTTGACTGAATGATTCAAGCTCCCGCTCTTTTCGCCTGCAACCGCGGAAGCCCCCTGTTCATTGCCTCTTACGACAAGCAGAGAATACTGCAGCCCAATTCCAATCCCCGAAATACAGAGATGAAGATGAAAATCCTACTTGAGGTCGGCCAAATATGCGTCGTTACCCCTTAAAACTAAGTTGGAATGCCTCGGATATGCCTTACTCCTTCTATCCTACATACTGCAGCATTGTTTAATATAAATATGCCGTTGGTGCCTCCAGAGTTGGACCAAGAAGGATTTTAGTGCCATCAGGTTTCATTTGAAAATCTGTAGGTAATATTAAAATTTAAAAAGGAAATTGATAAGCACATAAATAGCTATAATTCGCTGGCCAATTTAACAAATATGAACGGTACTTTAATTAATGTGGGTCATATAAAAATGTGGTAAGACACTTCACATTTTTATCAAACCAATAAACATGCTGGCAATGGAGCGAACACGCGGCCACCACGCCCATAGCGCCGGAGCGGAGTTTATTTGTCTGTGAATTCTGTGACACAAATATTTACCGGATCGTACATCGCACGCGGAACCCGGAAACGAGACGATTTCACGGTAATCACACTCAGGTGCACCAAAGGTCATGATTAAGATAAACAAATTATGTCCTATTAAAGTATTTTAATTTCAAAAGATATATCTCGTACATGTGTAGTATGACACCTTTGGGATTTGTGGAAATTGCCTTTCCCTATCGTCCGTACAAATCTTACGTGCTTATGAGCGGCGCCCGCGCACACCTGTCGTGCACGCGACAAGATCAAATCAAATCGTTATTAGAGCATTGTTTGCTGAGGAATATTAAAGTACAACGACTTTAAACCTCTCTACAGCTCTAAAAATGTTTTTCTTTGTAGAAATTTTTATGTCTGTTGATTTATTTTTTAAAAATAAAAAATATTCAATTGCTGTGTTAGTAGAATGTAAATTGTTTTACTTCCTGTAATATTTAAACGACATAAAGTAAATGTAAGTAGCGTTCAATCCTCTGAATTAATACAACTGGACACGTGTTCTCCACTACTACTATGTGGCCAAATATTTAAAATAGTACAACGTAAGTTACACTTTAAAAATATGTGCATATCAATTAAGTACAGCACATTAAAATTTATAATATGGTTTAATTGTTTGATGTTGTTGTTATTGTAACCTCACGTGGGTAGACTTGGTGAGATAAGAACCCCGTGGAATAAGGAGGCGCGGGGTGCGGGGCGCGGGGGGCATGGAGCGCGGGGCTAAGGGCATGGGGCACGAGGCACGGGGCATGGGGCGCGGGGCAGGGGGGGCGCGGTCGCGGGGAGCGGTGACCGCGTGTCTCCGATAACTTAATCAAATACTCAGCCTAGGTTTATCCCTAAACAAAACAATATACCTATCTTAAGGTAAATTGCATGTCAGTTGTCAAACACTTTTATCGTTTAAATTCTGTTTACAATCTGGTTTTAAATACGCTCAATGAATTACATTTTTGTACACAACAACAGCATAAGAAAACATAAGTAATTTCTGACCTGTACAATTATATTATATCTGTATATAAGTGTTACTTATACATACTATATGTATTAAATATACTTATTGTAAGGCTTGATTCCAGTTTTAGACAGTTTTACCAGTTTCAGTTTTAGAATGCATGAAAACTTGCAACATGTTTTCATTTTCATACCTACAGTATAGACATAGCCGCAGGTTATATCTTAGGAAAGTCACTTGCTATGACTACAACTGAAACGAGTAGAAGTGATAAAATAACTCCGACCGAATGTGTATCAGCCCGTGTCAGCTTATGTTTGCGTTAACTTTCAACTTCCTATCTCCATTAATAACATTTGAAACATATCGTAGCGGACCTAATGGACAAAGAATAAGATATTATTCGTATCTAGGCAAGTTAACAGAAAAGACACGAACAGAGACAACATAAGAATAGCTCATATACACGTACGAGAATATTCAGAAAGAAGTATATTCTAGGAGGAATTATGTAGAAATAGGGGTGTGGATTGTAAACCATGTGAATTGTAAACCACTTGCCATGAGATACAAGGTATGACCGAAAATTAAATGTAAACGTGCAATGTATGAGCGAAAACGTAAACAATCATTGTTTTGAGGATGCGTAATAAGGTCTTAAGGGCCCTGATCATGGCAGCTGATCTAACTTCTTCGTTTTCTGTTGCGTTTGTACGAGCACAGCATAATCGTTATGTAATGATCGGATCATCAATTACATATGATTTATTCCTCCGATCATCAAATTATGCAATAATCAGATTATCATGAAAAAAGTGTTAGGAGATTTAGGTTATTTTTAATTATATTTAATAAAAGGTCACGAATAAAATATCTTAATTTCCTACCTCCTCTTTCTTATATCAAAGTGACACTGTTTTCCAAGTACATGTACAGAAAGTGCAGATATAAAGGTATATGTATATATAGAAGGAGTACTATAGTGAAATATACACAATTAAGTGTCTCCTCTTACATCTGTCGCAAAAACTTGTCCCATCCCCGTAGCGCGACGCGCCGTAGCACCGCGCGATGCTCGTCTACACCATCTTTCTTACTATAATGTGCGATATATTTAAAATTTCTAACGTTTGTTTATTTTTGTTACATTTTACGACTATGTTTCTCAATATCCATATGTTCATAAATTTATAGACGCCACAGACGAAACAAGTATGATTCATCTGCAATAACAACTTGAACAGACCGGTAGAATTAAAAATACGATTCCGCAAATAAATAAGAAAACATAAAAATCAAAAAAATCGTAAACGACTAACAGCACGTTACGTATAATTTAATTATGTGATTCAGAAGGACCAGTAAAGGATCTCTTTTGTAGCGACACAAAGAAAAAACCGGTATCCAAAAGTTAAAAGTAAGTTAATAAAAGTTGAAATCCAATAAATTAGGCTACATGTAAACAAAGACCACTTGCAGCAGATGTTGAGCCGCGGAGCGCGAATTTCGTGCAACTTATATATGTACGTATGGGGCCGCCAGTGTACCTACTACTCGTTTTGACCGGTTATAGTGAGTATAGGCTTATAGATATATTTTTGCACCGCGAGACATGACATCAATTAAACATTCCGCCCGATAGGTATCAGTGGAAATTTTTAAAGTTTTATAACGCTCTTAAACTGGTTGCCTCGGGGAACCAGCACGCGTCGTGCTTAGGCCTGCCTGCCTGCCAGTGCGTAAACACTAGCTCCTAATCGAATCTATTTTTAAAACCTAAATCCTTAAAAATAGATATGACCTATCTCACCCTCGCCGCCGGACGTGAATTGATCAATGACCAACACTTAACTTATCGAAAATAACTATGATATTAAGTATTTAAACTTTATCTATTATTAACGAACATTATATATCTATACTCGTATACATAATTATATTTCTTTTGTCACTTATAAACTCAATGAAGATGCGGGTAAAAAATAAATGGCACTTTAAGTTTCTGTGTCGTGCTATCTTGAAGTAGTACCTTACATCCATTTAATATTTTTAGAAAAAGTTATAACTTCATTACCGTGCTAAGCTAATAGGGTCCGACAAAATTTAAGTACTAGTATAGTTCACTTAAATATACGTTATACATTCACATTGCAAATTGTTGCCAATCTAAAACAATAATCTAATCTTTAATTATGAGAAAAGTCATGTAGGAAGAGTGTCAAACGGAGTAAATACTATTTTACGATTTTACGAAAAAAATTGTTGTCCTGAGAGATATTCTGTAGTATAGGCTCAAAGGGTTACCTGTGCGGCGTGTGCGCTGCCAAGAACACGTAGTTGGTGCCGTAGAGGCCGGTGAGCAGCACCGGCAGCGCCAGCAACGCCGCCAGCCGCGCCTGCCAGCGCCCCCAGCCGCCCACGCAATCGCCCTCCATGTTCTGCCGCTGTTCCCGACCAACCCTCCTCACGACACCGATCTGATCGACCGAATTACGATCCCCTCTATACTAGTTAAGACTGAAAGTTCAGGTTCAGGTTCGTGAACTTTCAGATGTTAGAATCGGCGACCTGCCCGTTTTGACTGTTTATTATGCTGACATTATTTTATGAGATTATTGATACGTTAAAGTAATTTTATAATCGATAAACGGGTTAAGTTTTAAGGACTGCACGGCGGTAGAGACGTCCCGCCGGCTAAAGGGTCCGAGCGGTTGTGTTGTGTAAACCGCTTCACGACTACAGGAGTACTTCGAAAGGAGATCGGCAGCCTATCGAACCGACGGCCGATTCGCTAAAATAATCGCTACGACGCGGAGAAAAGGGTTATAGCCGGCTGGCGGTGCGCGGACGCACGAGACCGCCGTCCGCCGGTCGCGGAAGCTTCGCTAACCACGTGCGCCGCTGCTGATAGTAGTTGACACTCGGTTAAAAATACGCCGCGTACTCATACTACATGCTACATGTATGCCATGCCGAAAATAAACCAAATCGAAAATAATGCCTGCCGTGCCCCAACACAGTGCAATGGTTTGGAAACTGGTCGCGGTGGCCACATTGTCCTAGCGGTCGTTGACACTGTAAGTCCAAGCATTAGACCTGGATGCTTGCCAACTGTGTACACCAAAAAAATGTATAGAGTGCATAATAATAAGATAACTAATTGTCGAAATATTTTTTTTTCCATCGCAGAAATAAAAATCAAACATGAATTAAATAAATATCTTGTTTACTATTCAAAAGCTATGTGGTCCACTTGCAGAAAATGTCAAAAAGAATTCTACTCTAAATCATATGATGCATTGATCACTCCTTTGATGTTGCTAATAATTGCTATTTTCCGTAAGTTATCCCGTTCATTTCATCGTGAAGTTATCGTTATAGCGCCTAGCATGTTTCTACAAGCAATACCTAAATTTATAAGATTTGTGAAACTAAACATAGAGGATGTTTAAAAAACTATTTAATTACCCATATATTTATTTATTTTCGATGTCACTTGATGAATGATTTGAATAAGTTATAAATTTTGCAGTCGTTTACTTGAAACTATATTATAACATTTAATCTGATTCGTTTTACTCTAAACTGTTCTAAAAGAAGTTACATGTTATCAAAACTGATAAAGGTTCTTGAGGTGCGCGCACGCACCTGCCGGCCCGCAGCCGCAGTGTCATACGCGAAATGACGGCGAAAGTACCCACCGACGACGTCGACACACATAGCGACCGTCAAGAAGATCACCGGAACGATATTACCGGCAGCACACCTGATCACCAACTGAATGAAAAAATACCAAATACTGAAAAAGAAGCCAAAACACACAATTAAACAACTGAATCAAGAAAGTTAAAGATGCAACAAGAGATCAAATAAATCTAAGCGTAATCTAAGATTCTCAAACTAGAACTGCAGAGACACTTAGAGAAATGAGTGGTTGTTTAAACCGTGCTTATTCGAGTGATGACCCAATAAATTTTAGGACAAGTGATTGCAAAATGAGTGATACCAGTGGTAAAATTAGACCTCAAAGTGTGGAAGTGAAAGAGCCCGGAGCGGCGCTGGAAGATGTGTTGGAACAACTTGGCCACTTTGGATTCTACCAGTGTTACGTGCTTATACTTTTATGCATTCCAAATATTTTGGCTGCTATGTACTCTCTAAACTACGTGTTCGTTGCTGATCAAGTGCCATTCCGGTAAACGAGTCAATTTAAGTTAACTTAAGTAAAGTAACTTATTCTTACTATAATATAATAACAAAATACGCTTTTTAATAAAATTTAAGTAGCAAACGAGCATGAAGTTGACCTGATGGTAAGTGGTCACTGCCGCTTATGGACATCTGTAAGTTTCATATTAGAAGAGATGTTATAATCGAAGTGAAACATTGTCGCCTCATAAGAAAGTGAGCCGGCAATCACTCCTATTCATCGAAATGCAGAAACTGGTTCACGCTGGAATTAAGTGTGGCAGTGGTACCTAGGTAGAACCATACTTGTCGTACCACTAGGCAAAAAGGCTCAGTAAATTCACAGGAATAAAAAAAAACATTGTTATTTAACTCGTCAAAGACAGAAATTAAATCCGAATTTATACATACATACATATATTATAAGAAACGTGCTACATGCGACTCAATTATGTGATACACGTTCCACGGATTCTCGACTACTTTGTTATGTATCTCGGCTCGCATCACGAATATTTTCCTCGTTAATTCTCACAAGATTATCTTGCATCTATATAAATATACTAATAATCTTTCAACGCTACGCATTGTTATTTGTTTGTGCCCATGGTTACTCCTGTGAATGTGGTATATGCATATTTCTCGACATTCCATATTTTCTGTAAAAATACACAACCGATTTATAATGTCCACTAGCAGACCCGTGCCCACGTCTTTGGGCATAAAACATTGTTTGGTGTGGTTCATTCTTAGTGCAAAATGTTAGGGTTTACTACCGAACTGCTAAAGGAGGGTTATGTTTAAACCGCGTATGTATGTATCAATTTGCATACCAATGTAGCGAAAATTGTATGCTCTATTATATAAAGTCTTGGTGTTATCTTTGTTTGTTAATATTAAAATGTTTATGATTATTTAAATTATTCAATACTTCTTTGTATACAGTATTTGATGTGTTGTTGTCTGGCAGG
>DWTU01001327.1:0-13532 GCA_018251515.1 Cecropterus confusis | reverse complement strand
CTTATAGATAATAGATGTCAATGGATATACGGGTACGCTAGATGTCTTGTTTTTATGAAATTTTCTTTTCTAATATTTTATTAAGGAAGCACCAACACACCTATTTCCATTGAATAACAGCAGTGTTATTCATTGCGATGTTCTGGTCTCAATGGTGTGTAAGGGGGATATACTTATCCGAGGCATTCTATCTTAGTCCGTAGGGATAGCAACGTATTTGAGACTGACCTAAGGTAAGACTTTGATCTTGTCAGAGGTTGATACAGTCCATGGGCGGTAGTGGTCATTTACCATCAGGCGCAATGCATGCTCGATTACTAGTGCCATATTATAAAAAAATAATACAAAACAAAATCAGTAAATATTTCCGTGATTAATGGACGATGACTCGGGTACTATAATGCCAGCAGAGGAAAGCTTGTAGCATATTCTACAACGATAATCCAGTAAACATATCGATAGTAATAATAGTTACAATATCAACAGAAAGACCCAGATATGGTTTAATAAATGCTGCTAGCTTTTATAATACCTGAAATCAACAGATTCATATGATTTCAAAAGTAATAAAATCTTATGAAAATCCATCATCAGCCATTCGTCGAATAAATATTTATATTTAATGTGGTTTAACTTTTAAAATTGCAACCTAATAACCCAATAACTTGAACCGTAGAAGGCCAGATCTTATACCTCATTATAAGTAATCTTGCTACTCTTATGTCATGCATATAAAGGAATATTAATAAGTAAATAACAAATATTCACATTAAATTAAGCATAAGATGATTTTATCGCTGAAACTTAGTATAAGAAAAAATCTACCACAGTTAATGTGCATATTATATATATATTCATTAACTGTTGTAGAATGCTTATGCGACTGTAGTACCAAATAGGTAAATCCATCTGATGGTTATTGCCCCGAATGTAAACAACTTCATGTGATATAGGGGTTCTATCTATTGTCAATCACAGATGTGTTGTCCCTCCCGAAGATAGTTGATAGTTGAATATAGTTGACCCTTATGACAGTGAGCTGGCAACCTCATCCTGCCATCGAAACGCGATAACTGTTTCACTCTATAAATAGGTACAGTGGTGGTACTTCACGATCGGACTATACCTATTCTATCACGGTGTTGGAACCATTTATTGAGGTGGATGTACTCTTTGTGGTTCGACTCCGAAAGCACCACTGTCACACCTATTTTTGCCTAAGAACAGCAGTGTTATGCAATACAATAGGTATTCTGGTCTGAAGGGTATGGTGTCGTACGGGAGACATACTAATCCAAGGCATTTCAACTTAGTCCTCAGGGGTAGGAACGCATCTGTGGCTAACGTCAGGTAAGACTGATATTATCTGGGTTTGATAACAAATGTCCATGGGCGGCAGTAGTCACTTACAATCAGGTGGACTGCATGCTCGTTTGTTACTTTCATATAGCAAAAAGAAACCTTGCAAATTATTACTAAACTAAGTATATATTTGGTCGTTTGTTAAGCACTATTACACATATTCGTACAATATCTAGCTTTTGTCGCATTTACCTGTAGTTGCAAAGTTTGTTTTGAAACTATATACAATTTGATGATGAGATAAATGCAATACGTAAGTATGAAAAGCGACCTGTTATAAGTAACATTTTCATCGCAGGCGAGTTACGAATAGCGAGTTTATTGGTGCAGAAAAAATAATGGTCATTTTAGAATTTTTATATCTACATAAATATATAGAATGTACAAAATGAATGATTGATAATTATTTCATATAAACTAAACGTGAACATTTTATTAAAAAAAATATTTTATAATACTGGTTTAACGATATGATATTTTGACGCAAATTTTTGGCTGTCATAAGTTTTTTTTACAAATATCAGTTACAAAATGAAAAATGAAAATAGATTCCTTTACGAGGAATATGGAAATCTATTTACGGTTTATAAATTATCTTATTGTTATTTTCCTAATTCCATCGTCATCGTTAATTCGCTCATGGTGAGCCCAGTTGGTCGGAGACATCATCTGACCTGGATAGATACAAAGCCATTTATTCGAAGTCATCATGATTGCGCGGTACAATGTTACATCATTGAAAGGGTAAATTTGACGGGAAGTATTGTTCTAACGTACGTAGATACAATTTATATGTACATCTTGTAAGGGCTATTGGGGTTTTATAATTTTTGGAGGTTTTTTTAAACACAAAAGCAACGATAGTGTTATACAAATTTTAGTATAACATGTTATTAATTAAATATTCTTACATATTCCTAATGAAAGTATGTTAGGGTGAAGAGAGACAATTACTCTTTGGAACGCCCAGTGCTTAATCTGCTTTTCATGCCTTCTTGAAAGAAATTGGATAAGGGCTCTTTATTAGCTGTTGTCCAACGTGAATCAGGACATTGGCTACACCCGCTTCCATCCAAAAATATTGGCGCCGTGCTAGATCGATGGATAGATAGTCTTCAGCTCATTGCCAAGATTTGTAAGACCTACTTTTTCCGTGTGAACAGGTGGATACGTTGGTTTGTCCTATGCTACAAGTGCAGGCTTTACGGGATACGTAACGTAACCCGGGTCTTCATAATAAAGTCAATGGGTCCATGAAGTGACAAAAAATTAACAGTTAATTAACAGACAGGAAACCTGTTCATTTTATTTGCGGTACATTCGAAAGTGTAAAATTGTAGACTATATTGAGACTAAAAACTAATATGTTATCATCTTATCAATCAGTCACGTGTAACGTATTTATAACTTGTAATGAAAGTAATTAAAGAAATAATTACTATGCATCAGTATTTAATAAAGCTTTAACAAGATAATTATAGACCGACTGCGTAGTTACGTAACATTTTGGTTTACTAAATATTTATTTTCTTTTTTTACTAATCAACGCAGTGTTATTATGTATGCATCCATGATTGATTGCGCTTTAATTTGGTAAAAATGTAGGTGATTTATTGCATAACGCGTTTGTAAGATTTCAATTTCTGAACAACTTGTGTAATATCCTGGAATAATCTTCATCTCGTATTGAAGAGGCCAAGCGAAGATGTAGATAATTTTCCTATAGCATTTTAATGAATAAGTTTTAATTTTTTTTAATTATATCAGGCAATTTTGACTATCAGTAGTTGATAATATAAAAAATACATGTTTATTCATTATATATTTTTGAATGTAATTATTATTTTAATAACAAATAGGAATAACTTTTGACTTAAGTCCAATAAAAGCAGCGGTGAAACAATACCCATCATTTAACTAACCAACACAGTGTGGAATCAAGAAAGAACCTTAACACGTACTCAATACGTTTCATTTGATCAATACCACTTTTATAATGGACAGTCGTTTCGTTTATCGGTCAGTATATAAAAATAAGAAAGGGTTAGACTGGCCTAAAAAGCCCTATTTTAATTACAAACTAGGACTCAAGGCAATACCTGCAATCTAATAAGTAGTATAATAGGTATAAATGATGGACGAGATTTTAAAGATATTAAAAGAAATAATATGGGCTAAAATAGAAGTGAAAGTAATATTTTTAAGTGCAAATATTTTTTCCTGAATAAGCTGAATTAGCATGTAATCGTTAAATACTTGCTTTAAGGTTAAACTGTATAAAGAAAGTTAGCGTAAGATTATAGACTTTACGTAATGCTATACGAGTACATAATACACCTAAAAGCTCTAAACATTAGTACATTTTGCAGGGACTTCAGGAAACATTTGTTATTCGGTGTTGCAACCCAGCTGGACGGCGACTTTCTCTTTATTATGTCGATTTAATCCGCTATTACTGAGGTACCTGTTCCGCCACACGGAAGTTAGCGATAAACGTTTGCGAGCTTGTAGTACGATAAACATTAACGATTAAAGCTGTTTTAAGTCGGGAAAATACAATATGTTTATAATTAGTTATTATCGAGTCCTACAGAATTTACTTCCAGTTCAGTGTACGTCTGTTTAGTCTTTACCACATTAAAATGATTACTGTCAGTGATTATTACCTATACCTAATTATAAAATATAATTTTCTATATTTTTAATAAAGCATTTATAGATATTTATATTTCAGCAATTTAATTTATTCAACATAATGTGTTTAGTATGTACACTGGATACCGTTTTAAAGCAAAATTATAGATAATGTCGTTTAAGAAATTGTAAGACGACTGCATCTTACAACTTTACAGTTACACGCTTGACACCATAGGTGTGGCTAGTGCCTTTCTATGTCGATTTAATCCACCGTTTCGTACTTTCATCTCGAGTTACTCACGGCACGTAATGTGCATCATCGTGCAAACTGTGCATTATGTTTTTGTCACACGCGTGGGTCAAGAGCTATTTCTCAACTTTTTTGGGTCATCAGCGATTTCCATTTAAGGCATGAAAGCTGAACTAATTCGCTGTTTGTTAGTGGTTGTTTTTATGTTAATGGTATCTTTTTATGATTTGTATAGGTCTTTCCAGTAAAATGTTGCTTTGTTTGGGAATAAAGGAGTTGTATTCTACTTACTTGTACGTACTCTACGTATTGTGAGTGCTTTCTATCGATATGAGGTAGGAATATAAAACTATTTGGTTGAATTAGATCTCGTAGTAACGATGAACAAAAAATACAAAAAGTAACATGACAATATTCTACCCTAAAAGCACTTGCGGTTCTTATGTAAACTTGAAATGGTGCTTAAAGTTTTCCGCGGGTTATCGCGGGCTATCGGTCAATAATCTGCTCTTTTCCTGTAGTTCTGGGCAAGGATAGAGTTACGGTATCTTATATCTGTCTAAAGAGGCGACTAAAAGAGAACTTCTGGGGTTGCGGGTGGCTAGAGTGGGATCTCGAACAGCTCAACTAGTGACCACGGGCCGGTGTGTGTACCATACACATGTTTACAACGGTAAGGTCTCTTAAGGTTAGACCCCTCGTAAACATGAGAAGATATGGGATGAGCGTAAATTCTTGCCGAAAAGAGCCCGATAGAGGCACTGTTCTCAGGGGAGTCCAGTTGCATTCTTCTAGAGATCCTAAATACTGAAAGCAAAGGCAGTCCACCGAGGGGATTTTGGCGCGGTAAAATACAATTTAAGTTCAGCTATGTTTAGTGACTCATTACCAACAATGCTTATACGTAACAGTAATAAATATGTGTTTTATTACGAGTATAACAACACTGAATAAATAAAGATACGACCGATAGCGTATGCAAATAATGGTTATGTCATTCTCAGCGCAATGGTCGAAATTTATTCGTGTGTTAATTAGCGTTGGAAATTTTTATTTATCATAACCTCGAGGTCGTGGAAAGCGTCGGGCGTGACTCTTGCACTGTAAGAAAACACCGGTTACGTAAGAAAGGTTACGACTATACGATAGCGATCTTCTAAGTTTACTACAGATGTCTGCGGTCAGATGTTGAGCACCGTTAAGCCTTATTTTAACAGAGATAAATTCAATCCTAATTGCTGCTTAGTATTCGTATCATAAACGTGTTTACGTTTTCATGCTCGTTAAGTGCAGGATGTTATTATTAAAACAAAGTAGCTCTCTTAAGTAAGCGTAATTTCAACTGTCACATTTGAAAATAATGAAAATTTTAGCTACATTTATTTAGTGGATATGTAATTTATAATAACGTGATTTGCTAGTTACAAGTGTTTAATATCTTTCGATAAAATTATGTGCTTTGAAAGCAGAAAATTGATATAACTGTAAAGAATAACGAGTACTCGAAATTTATTACTTAATGATAGATCTCACTTCGAGACTGAAAATATTATACGCACGCGAGAAATGAGGAGATATATTGTCTCTGAAAAATCTTAAGATTGCAAAAGAATATGATTGCTGTGAATTTAAAACGTTTCTTGTCTCAATTTCAGATATTACTCTGCGTGCTGCTTCATACAATAAGTGCTGAACCTGACCCGAAAAAATATAAATCGGAAACAAAAATTGAGGATAAGAAAAATCTCACTGATGACGAAAGAAAATTTTTGAGAGAAATTGAAGAAAAATTTGGCGTTAAATCAAATACCACATTAGACGTTAAGAAAAGTGAGACTAGTACTGTATCTCAAAAGAAAACAGCTACTAATGATACACAAAAAGCACCACTTCCAGCTGTAATAGCCATTGAAATTGTAAATGACACAGAGACAAATTCAAAAGATAAAAGGACTATTGACGCAAATCTCGGCTATGGCTACCGTACAAATAACGGATATTCTTATTCATATTTTGGAAAACCAACCCAAGAAAAGGGGAAATTTATGATCTATCCTTATTCCCAGGAAGATATCCCGGTTAACCAAAATACTTATGACCAACATAGACATGGATATACCAACGGAAAACATTCATCTCATGCGCCAACTAACGTGGAAATACAACCATCACAGGCCTTTGAATTAGTGTCAGTAAAGGACGAGAACGCTGGATATGATTACAGTCCACCAGCAACCCAGCTAAGTTATGATAATGTCAATACTCATCAATCTGCGGCATATACAAAACCAGCACATCCTTCTACCTTATACACAACATATAACGGCGAAGGTTTTTCAGGTCTGAGTGGTAAATTTCCTTCAATAATGCCTAACTATTTTGTTGACCCTACACAACTTATTAAAAACCCTCAGTATCAAAGCGTTGGACTAACTCCAGAACATTTGCGCACTCACGGATCACACTTGGAGCGAAGAGTAGTACCTGTTTTGGTTTTGAGAATACCAAGCTCTTATCTCAAAAACCCCACTGCCGAACTATATGCAAACTTACCCCATAATTATCCTCTTTCACAGCATTTGAACAATGTTAATCTTCAAGCTCTTGTCAATCAATATTTTAAGAAAAATGGATATTCCTTTGCACCTCAAGTAACCTATCAAAACCCAGTTTCGGCTCAATCAGTTGTTTCTTCTAATCAAGAACCACATCACTATGCAAATCCGCACGTTCAACCTGCTTACACACATGCCGACTACTCAGGTGTACAATATTCGGCAGTTAAACCTGTTATGGCAAAGTATCCTTTGAGTTACACTCAGCAGCAGTACATAGTGCCTCAAACCAAATCTGTATACAGACAGCCTATGCAACAACAACAGTATGAATACCAGTATCAGTATGTCCCATCCACTGAACAACCACAACCCACTTATTACGTTCAAGAACAAGAATACAAATCGCCTGAGGCAGCAGATGCTTCTTATCAATACCAAAATGAGCAAACAAGCTTAGATCATCAAACAAGTTCACATGATCCAGCTCAAGTTCAATATAGAACATCTCAGCATGCTGGTAGTCAACAAGCAAAAGCAGCACCTGTCGAATACGAAGCACCAGAAAATACGGTACAAGAAAACCACCAGGCCATCCCATCTTACTATGTTTCTCCCCATGCTGAAACATCGCAATATGAACAATCCCAAGAAGATACATCAGCTTATGTTCAACAGCAAACATCGCAAGCACAACCTGAATATAGTTCTTCACCGTCCGAGTACTACACTCCAAAAAAAACTGACGAAAAACAAACCGTTTCCGTATATCCGTCTCAATTAATACACTCTGAAAATTATCAGGAACACTCGAGTCAAAATTCAGCACAAGAGTACGTATACCAGACTCAAAATCGTGACGCAAGCCAAGGATTGCCGCTTTCCGAAAATTATCCGTCTAAAGATCACACGATTGCCACTGTTCTGCCGTTTAGTTACAAGCAATCAGGAAATCCAAGTGTAGCGAGTGTTCAGACTGTTAGCTATGTCACACCGATGCCGTCTGCAAAATACCAGTCGCGATTCAGAATTATGGTACCGCAGACAGTTTTGAAGAACCCCAACAGTGAAAAGGTTTCGTATGTCAATTCGCATTCTGTTTCCCCTCAATATTATCAGCAAAGCCAGTATACCCAAGAATCAGCAGAGCAGGAATACACAGGAACACAATACGTTCCGCCCGTGGCAAGTAAATCAACTTATACCAGGAATTACTACGGTCACCCAAAAAGGCAAGCTAAACCCGATAATAAAGCTGCAGCATCAGGGACATCGTCAACAATCGCCAGGAAACAATCTAAGAAAACAGACGAAAAGAAGACAGCGTAGAAAAATGCATAAAGTGACTGCATGGGTGTATTATGTTTGTAAATATAGGTTAATTTGTGTACATTTAGGAGATAGTATTGTTATATTTTATTAAATGTTTTACAATCTTTACCTTTAGGCTTACGTTACTCAGTATGCTTAGCAAGAAATTTACGTGATCTGTCGTTTTGTTAAATCTTTGCTTTTTAGTCATTAGTTAGGTTACTTGATAATACTGAACGCACCTTTTTCATTATTTACAAGTACTTTGAGAGACTATGATATACTTCTGTGTACATTTTGGTAAAATATTGCGTAAGAATTCACTTAAACTTTATTTTTATAAATCATGCCTTCTACGGCCCTATAAATTATTTTGTGTGCGTGGCTGGGAGTTGAATCTGGAACCCACTGTGTGTCAGATCAATATGGTTACTACCCCACTACGCGGTCGTCATCGTAATTATTGAATACTATAGTCATTGCTGAAATTGTAATATTTGTTCCCTTATTGTTAATTTATTCCTATTGTCAGTTGTCGATCTGGCTTATATATATAGAAAGTGCAATATATTGTATAAGGCTATAATTTAATCTAAACGTTGTTTTAACAAAAATAAAAAATGGAATAGAAATTTAAATTTTGTGTGCATTATTTTTAATTTTTCTTTTTAATAATAAATAATTTAAACGCGTGATACAACCGATGTAGAACCGGAGATACCTCCCCGAAACCACTAGTAACACGCCACCACATCTATTTCTATCGTGAAGTGGTTCTGGCGTTTCGGTGGAAGGGTGTGGTTGCCGGCTCACTTATGGTGACCATCCTAGTCCTCGGGAGTAGCATCACATTTGTCATTGACTTCAGATAAAACCCCTTTTCTATATAAACCTGCTTACAGATGTTCATGGGCGGCAGACACCACTTATCATCAGGTGGTTTTCGTGCTCGTTTGCTATTTCAGTCTTATAAGGAAAAAATATAAAGCCGTGTGAAGATGCCCATGAGTGGCAGTAGACACTTTACCTTCACTTTACTCAATATGACCTTCTAAATTGTATATAACAAACTTTACTATGTAGGTGTGATTAGACATTATAATACGACAGTCCACATGAGACGCTCTACCTAACCTCTAGCTCCTAGGAATATGGAGGGATAGCAGGTAGTCACCCTTTTGTAATTAAAGTTAAACAGATATACAAAGTAGTAATAGCTACTAAACAAAGACTACAGATTGCTATGCTACGGCAGCATTATATAAAGATCTATTTTCATTTAAATTGAAGTTACTAAATCAGTAAACAACTTAATGAAACACATTTACATAAACCGCTGTATGAAAATAAGAGGGACGGAAAAATAATCACCCCTTTATTTCTAATTACTTTAAAGAATATGATAGCAATTATATTATTTCAGATCAAGATACCTAAAAGCTGAAAGGAAGTAATACTTTCGTGAATTGCCATAAAATTTGTAAATTAAATATTTAAGTAATTTATTTATATTTTTCAAACCAATATAAACCCAAGTTAAACTTTGTATCCTTTAATAAAACTTTAGAAGGCATTGATCTAATCTAAGTGTAATTGTGAAAATTGATTATATCTACTATTAAAACCATCAATACCCTCTGAAAGTATTAATGATTTTAATGCTAGATAATTTAACAAAAACGGTATTTGATCTTAACATCTTATAAGTATTGTACTGTAACTCGTAGACGAACAATAACTATTTCCAGTACTGCCCATCACTAACTCCTTAGTAACTAGTCAACTGTCACGGTAACAAGTTAAAGGCTATAGAAAGATTTCCTAAAAAGTAAATACTTGTTGAGGGTTAGGCGTGTGGACATTTCACTCTCTTTTCCGGAAACCTTCCGCATTTTTCCGGCCGGTCTAGAAGACCGGTTGTCAGGAATCAGGAAGAGGTGTGGACCGGACCGGTAAGTACTCATTAAAACTGTACACACGGACGTGTCTCAATGTAGAGTAGATGTATATCAAGAGACAATAGTATTACTTTGAAATTAAACAATTAAACATACGGCTTAACTTTTTGTTCATACACAAACAAACAACGGAAGTGTCTTCTAGTGGTGACGAAAAGGAAACGGCTTTTTGTTAAAAATTACATAGCAACTACACCAAAAGATAAAGATAAAAATGGTTGACCAAAGTGACATAAATAGTATTAAAATTATCTTTTGAAGCGTGACTTTATCATAACTGCTGCAATAAAATTCTTTTTATTTGAACATAAACAAAAAACGAATCGGCATAATAAAATACATATTTAGCCATTATTTAATTATTTATATTATAACAATAAAATAGAGACAAGTGCCACCTAACGTATTATTCAAGAACTTAGTAAAAGCTACCAATGATTTTAGAAAGTATTACCACCGTACCACATGCTGAGACTCTTCTCAAATACACAACCGCATATGTGCATGGTCAAAAATGATGTGCCGTTCACGTAACAGATGTCGCTGTATTTTACTGCTGTTAGCAGTACACGAAATTCTCGTGAGATTATACAATATTTTTTTTTGTTATCTTAAGTAATTAAAGCCTCGTTTATTTCTACAGACAGTGAATGTGAAAGACGCTTGACGTTGCAGACAAAAAAGTCTCCGTTTATTCCATGTGTATTAAGTACGAGTATTTATAACTACCATAACACCGTGCAGACACGGGACGTACCTGTTAAAATCTTGTATAGAAAAATACGATTTCGTCTGTCACAGCACTTTCGACGTATTTAAATAAACCGTGAATGTAAATACACCATACGCAATGTTTGGCGTAAACCGTTACAACTTACAGTATAATATAAGACGATATATAAATTGAACCGCGGGACATTTTGAATTTACAGAGAGCATACAAGAGGTGAGAAAATGAGTGAAATAATGTTTCTTATTAATCAGGACAATACATGTACTGCATTTTAACAAAAGGGCATTAATTCGTCAGTATATATTGACTATAGCCTTCTTCTTAGCTGCCTTACCTTACTTTAAAGGACGACCTTACCAAGTGGTAGAGCCAGTGTAGTTTGGGCGGAGAGGTATTACCGCCAAACCTATTTCTAGCGTGAAGCAGTTCTTTCGTTTCGGTGGAAGGGTTTGGTTGCCAGCTCACTTATATATGAGGTGGCTGTCCTAGTCCTCGGGAGTAGCATCTAAGTTCGAAATCAGATAGAACCCTTGTTTTGAATGAAGAAATCCATGGGCAACAGTAACAACTTACCATCAAGTGGACTGCATGCTCTTACTTAAATCTGATAAAAAAGGAACCGTGCCCAGTAGTATCACGGTATCGGATTAGTGACGTCTACGAGTAAATATAGTGATCGGTTTTCTAATCGTTCGTGTGTAGCGTAATATATAACAGGAAATCTAAGGAAATAATCTATGACATAATCTTTGTGTACGGGATGTATGTTATCGTGATATCTGTTAATTAAACCTTGATTATACTTGTAGTGTTGCAATCTAGATAACTGTAATTTTCATTGGTGATAAGGACTGACTTCCATTAGTTTTCAATGACGTGATAAATCGTAGTACAATTTGATTAACTTATTACTATAAATTACATGAATTGAATATGTATATGAGTAACATATTAAAACAAAAACTCTGGATTGCCTTTAGTTTAAGTACACTGTTTGTAAACTTTTCTGAAAATAGTAATGTAAAATTATTATATATATTATAATTTTGGAATGGTCTATTTACTAGCTTTCATTTGATATCTATATTTTCTAGATACGGAAAAAGCGTAGCGCATGTTAGTCCGCAAACTGGGACGATTCCAATGATATGTCAATCTCATGTCATAATCCGTCAAACCTTTTGGACTGTGACGCGTGCCAAACAAATGGACATAAAAAAACGCTCGAAAAACCCTTCTGATTCAGTCGGGTAACAAAAGGATAGAAGTCCTATCCATGTGTTTTTATTGACATGACAAAATTTAATGTGAACATTGACAAATTTTTTTACAAATATTTTGATTCCGCTTCACACTAACACCATGTTACGACGTCACGACTCACGTAGTGTGGCGGTCACAATAACGGTCTGACACGCAATGGGTCCCGGGTTCGATCCCCGGCCATGCTAACATCTGAATGATGAGTTTAGATTTCTGTTCTGGGTCTGGGTATTTGTGTATTCGTCTTTGTGTCCATGGCACCCACAACACAGGAGAAAATCCTAGTGTGGGGCTATGAGTGTAGAACGCGTTTATGTTATCTTTATGTGTTATGTCGGATTGGTTGACAGTTGCCATAACGCTGCTTTGCATACAATTTAAAATCCATCAATTTTAAGTTAAACATTTAGTTTTATATTTATCATATTATTTTAGAATTGAAAACTTGGTGCTGTTCATTGTGGTCAATATATTTTTAGTTTTTATTATTTGCACTTAATTCATTAAGAGATAAAACCGAAAAGCTTTGTTTATTTTTTACGTGGCTCTCCTGTAAAGGTGCGACGTTGCGTTGTGTTATTATTCATATTAAGAAGCGATATGAATGATAGAATGACTTATTACCTATTAGTAAAATAATCCATGAATGACAGTGTTGCTCCCCATTGCCCGATCTATTGCTAACATGTAGTTGAATGTCTTCAATCTCATATAATTAAGTTTGCCTTATATGTTAGTAGGTTCATGCCACCGAGGGCTGATGTTGAATTCGCCATCCATCCACTTAGGGAACACTTTTTAAGACGGCGAAAAAACAAAAGACAAAATCTAATATCACGGCAAAATAAAAAGGTCGTCAAAACTTGCCGCCTCATAAATGTGCCGCCCGAGACCATGGCTCACTCTGCCCACGCCTCCCACGCTACGCCAGTTTTGACACATCAAATACCAGTGACAGAGTTTAAGTAAAAATCGTGTTCTATTTATGTAATTTGAGTGCAATTACTAACCAAAATATTGGAGAACAAATATTTATAAAGAAAAGTATAATGTGCATACCTAACCTATCCATTAACAAATGATAGTTTTCTGCTTTCTAACTGTAGATGCAGTTAAGAAGCAAAATTAAAAACTTGCACTTTAATTTAATTTAAACCTCGCATTCTAATTAAGCCGACTTATTATAATTTTTATTAAATAATATTCCTCGCTGTCATATCTACCAATATCTATCTATCGGTCTTAATTCTATGGTATAGACTCTACATGCAGACTCACGCACAATTCATTAATCGTTGCATGTTTCATGAGATAAACAATGAAATCAATATTTAAATTAATTGGTCTTGACTGCAGGTAATATCGCATTTTTTTATAATAACTTTACGTATGATTACCCACACAATGATTTTATTAAATCATTTCGTATGTCAATTATTTTCAAAAGTATGTTAGCTTCCACT
>DWTU01001326.1:0-13539 GCA_018251515.1 Cecropterus confusis | reverse complement strand
CTATGGAATAAGGGCTACCTATAGTCAATCACAGATGCGTTGTTTCTTCCGAGGACCAAGTTGGTCGCCTTATATGATTGTTGTTATAATGCCAATATAGGTGTGGCTGTTGTGATTCCGGAGTCGAATAACCACTAAAACGTTTGTCGTTCTGTACAGCCTCAACAGCCGCGGCACATGGGCCCCCCGGGCGACTCGATGCCGCCGCCGACGGCTCCGGGCGAGGCGCACGACAACGGGCCCGCGGCGCCGGCCACCGCGCTCGTCACCACCGGCCCGGACGGCGCGCTCGACGAGGGCTCGCAGCAGAGCACGCTCAGCAACGCGTCGGCGGGTGAGTTGCAACGATCAATAACCGCTGGACATAGGTCCACCGTGCGATCTGATCCCGCTGCCGGAGCTGGGCGTTTTCTATTATGAAGAAAACAGTTTATTAATTAATTATCGCTAATATCAATGTAACTGTGACTTCTTGATACAAGACTACTGTCCTGTGTGAGTTGTTGACGAAAAGTTGGTTTCTTATCATAAATATTTAAGAAAAAGTTTAATGTAGTTATTGGATAAGGACCATTAACTTTAATCTATATATTCAAGGAAAAGCAAAATTTTTCTATTAAGATGGTTAAAATTCCTTAAAATTTAAAACTTTTAGTGTGTAATCCTTTAAGCATTGAACAATAAATGTAAAATGAATAATAATACCGTTCCAATAACTTTCATCTCAAGTAATAATGCCTAAGAGATATTTTGTAAAAAGATATCTTTCAAATGATGTAGAAGAGGGGGTGATCGATTGTGTATATTGTGTAATGCAACTTGCAATGTAATGCATCTTCATATTCAAAATAGTAATATGCACCCATGCACAATTCCAGCGTCGGGCGAGGAGCAGTGCGGCACGCCGAAGAGCTCGCGCAAGGAGTACGGCGCCGGCAGCGCGGCGCCGTCGCCGTCGCCCGGCGGCGGCTCGCACTCCTCCGTGCACGACGACTACGACGCGCCGCCCTCCGCCTGGCCGCGCCCGCCCTCTAGTCCCGTGAGTGACACACACATACACACACACACACACAGAGAGGCACTTATAGACACACAGACACACAGTTACTCATATACACATGCCCCTATGAAAATACGTAGAAACACACACCCACTCTCGTATACACACACTCGCTCACGCTCACACGACTCATCCATACGCTAATATGTGATTCTTTATTTTGCACATATCATCTTAAAGAGTTCGAGTGATACTAAATGAAAGCTCAACAGCGCGATGTACACACACACTCATCCGCGCACATATACACACATCTTATATACACACTGTCTGTCAGTGTGTACGGAGAAGACGTGTTTCATACATACTCACACCCTCATACACATCGCACAATCACGCGACCCATACACGACTGATACATACTGGCATATTATTATTCACACTAACACTGTTAACATACAGTTGTCCTTTCAGACGTACATCTCATTTCACTTCACCAAGTACAAAAACATAATGTACTCACACAATACACACAACAATTAATGCATACTCACAGAGACTCATACACATTCATATCATCCACACACGCACACACGACCATTAGATATTGATATATGATTATACACTTTACACATAGGTATTCTATGATTCTTCGCCCATATAATAAATGACAACTGTTAATACACACATTTGTTATTTCACACGTATTTACAGACAGGATTCTCATTTCACATCACCAATAGGACAACACAATGTAATTACATACAATCTTCTCTAGCACTACGAATGTAATACATTGTTCGCACACATACAATTCTTATCTTAGTATCACTCCACTCATAGTGTTTACTGTTCTCGGTTCACACAAATTTTATTGACATTCTTTCTGACATACACTCCGCGCACTTGATTTTGAATTTACATGTACAATACTTCAATACTTCAGTAATACAACCCGCCCACAAGGCTCTTATTATAGGCGTTTACTTATAATTAGGCGTATACGTACGAGGGGAGGTCCAAAAGTTCGTGGAATGAAAGGGTTTTAAATAAAATGAAACAATAAATCTATTTTTTCTTTTCAATGTTATCACCCTTAAGTTGAATACATTTATTAGATCTATGAATTAATTTTTGTAAACCATTGAAACAATATTTTTTATCTAATGCCTCAAAAGAGCCAAAATTGCCTTCTTTACCTCATTGTCATCCGAAATTCTCCCTCTTAAGTCTTTTTTGAAAAAATCACTTGGAGCCAGATCTGGACTGTAGGGTGGGTGGACTAATGATTCGAAAACATTCGAAAACAGCAGCGACTGCAACTCTGCTCTTGTGAACTGGCGCGTTGTCTTGCAAGAGCAACACACCCTTGGTCAACTTTTCTCGATGTTTTTCCTCGATGGCCTCCTTTACTTTTTCTAGCATCGTTGTGTAGTATTCTCCGGCTATGGTCCGGCCCTTTTCTTTGTAATCAATCAGTATTATCCCCTCACAATCCCAAAAAACGGTAGCCATCAACTTTCCAGCCGACACCGACACTTTGAATTTCTTTGGCGGTGGTGTCCCCTTTTTATGCCATTGCATGGACCCTTGTTTGGACTCGGACCTAAAGTGATGAACGCATGTTTCAACTCCGGTAACTATCCGCTCCAAAATCAGTGCAGGATCGTCTCCACACAACTCCAAAAATTGTTTAGATGCATCGACGCGCTGTTTCTGAAGCGGCGTGAGCATTCGCGGTACCCATTTTGCACTGACTTTTGTCATACCCAAGTGATCATGTAGGATTCGCAAAATGGTGGTATCTGATACTCCAACTAATGCAGATAACTGTTTTTTCTTCAGACGGCTGTCTTCGAGTTCATTTTTTTTTTACTTTTTCGATGATGTAGGATGTGGTGGCTGGTGAATGGTGGGTGGTGAATGACGCAGTACGGCTGAAACTTAATTGATATACTAATTTTGAGTCTCCAATTAGTATAACACTAAGTGACTCCTATCCCCACTCTATGGAGGGGTCATTCCACGATCTTTTGAACATTCCCTCGTATTTTCGGTCTCACTCCACTTTTTTACGAAACTCAATCCAACTTTCCACACATTTTACACTCTCCAATTTAATTTGACGAGAATTTCACACCACAAGTACTCTATTGATGTTACTAAAGTACGATTAAATAAGTCACACTAAATTAGTTTTTACAATTGCTATTTTATTTAAGATTCACTGTCTAATCTTCATGTTTTTGGACATTAAAGTGTTAAAAGCCCCATTTGTCGTTAACATTATCATCCACATTGCAATGTAACTGTAAATTGTTCCATTTGTTTGATTTGTGTGTATTAGCGAGAAGGAAGCATTGCATTATATCATGTATTTCAGGTGTTTAACAGTCACATAGCGCCGGAGTCCTACAGATCAAAGGTTTATATCAAGTTAAACATCGCTAAGCATGTGTAGTGCTCGATTCAGTAACGATTAATTATTTATTTAACGCGATAAAATACTGCATGGTAGTAACTTCTTATATACGTTTCTTTGCTCCTCACAAAAGTGCATATCTTACCTTAAAATGCAGTGCAAGTCTTAGTTCTAGAGTAATAATAATTCTATGGAATGTTACGCTAATTTTTATTTTATTAAACAACTTGGTAATATAATATTATGCTTGAGCTTGGAAAATTAGCGGACGGAAATGTATATGTATATTTTTTTTTGCTTTTAACTATACCTTTTGGTGTTGGTATTTTGTATATTATTTTCGATTATTCTATTGTACATAATAATAGTGGACGAGCTTTGATTATTTATTTGCCTGCGTTCACATTTTTATTACACGAATTTCCGTAGCTGTGTAAATATATAAGCGTTAGTACGTCACAGTGACAAAGAAATGGACTAAATTGATAGATGACTTTTGTCAAAGGAGTCACATAGTTGTCAAGTCAAAAGGAACCGTCGGGATTGGTTTAAGATAACATAACTTTTTCACGCTAATACACGACCATTCAGTTGCGAATCATGTATCTATATAATGATATGTATCTGGCTATTGATTTTCCGAAGTATATCAAGGAAAATTGGTATTCGAATTTTTTAAAAAGTCCTAGATTTTGCTTTTAGGTTTAATATAAAATTCAATGACAATTTCATCCTAAAAATACACATAAAAATATTTTAATCGCATAAAACATAAAGTATCACATCTTTGTATACATAAGGCTGTAGAAAAAAGTTAAATTATCGTTTTTTCCTTACGCTCTTATCAGTATCTTCTTCTTTATCAATATTATTAGTTTGTGGTTATTTATTTTAGTAAAAACAAGTGGTATGTTTAGTATAAAATTGTTCTTTTCAGTGTTAGTACATTTGTTAACACGATTTAAATGATTTTGCTTGTGTTATTTAACATGATTCTCATCCAATTTCTTCAATACAATCAGAAGAATGTATTCTTTAAACAGCGTAGATGTAGACCAATATAATCCGTCCATTCTATTAATTTCTATTTGACTGTTACATTTGTCAGATCGAAACGAATATAGTGGTACGGAGCTAGTAAAGTGACACTGCTTGCATATAACTAAAGTTTCCTTTTCAAATATGATTCTAAATGTTAGCAACTATAGAAATTATCGGTATAAATTTATTTAAATTCATACAATACTTTATGAGAGATTCGAGTTTAGAAGTACCCTTGTCACGCCAACTTTTGCTTTTCAATTAGGATCTGAAGGTTGTGGTTAGTAGTACTCACTGATAATCTAGGTCCAGTTCTATTTATTGCGTGATTATATAAAATGGTTTTATATCACATAAACCGAGAGCCCGTTGATTTCTATCACATGACAAAAATTTGAAAAAGAAACTTGTTTGCTGCTTCCAAGGGATTGGCGTCTTATCGCAATCGCAAAGATTTCACCGCACAACCGTCTCGCGTCTTAAAATACAGTAATCGGAACCGAAAATAGACGTAACTCGTTATTGACAATAAAGATAAGGGGAATGTTAAGTGAAAATAGAACGATATAAATAATAGGATGATGTTTTTGCGGTAATCGTGTGACTCATTCGAGATAAACGCGAGGAAAGTCAATCCCGGAAGCTCGCGTGGGCGTGGTGTTGATAAATATACTATAAAACGTTTCACATTGTATTGACTATAAAATAAACTTGTAATTTCAATAATAATGTCTGACAAATTGTATATAAAGATGCCACGTCTACGTGTACTATTTTATAGCTCAATAAGCTATAGGATGAATTGCTAGAAATATTTTAGTTTAGAGGGTTTGATGTTTTTGAGTTATAAACCGTTGATTAAGAAATACATAGAGTGACTTATATGAAGCTTTTTTTTAAATAGCTGTTGCTTTATAGCGCCAAGACTCAAAAATATCATCCCAGTTTATAAATATGTTTTAAAATACATTTAGATACCGCGTCATGAAAATATCGAAGCGCGAAAATATATATGCATACTAAGCTTATGCACATAGGTATATGACAATAAGAAGCAATTATAAAGTGGATTTTCGGATTTCGATAACTTCATGATCTTGAATCTAAATGTATGATCTAAGGTTTCGCCACGTTATATACATACTCTTTGAATATATATACACTACTTTGTTATACTCAGCTCTTTTATATTCATGGATTTTCTTTGATTTAAATTCTACAACTAACTTGCCTTAGTAAGGAAAGATATTATATTTACCGTTCATGGCTGCGGCAGTAATTGATGGCCAACAATAATTTCAAAAATTATTAATGTAAACTTATATTCGTTGACGTTCATCGTTTTTGCCTTTATTTCCAAATAAGCCAAGTAAAGACATATTTGTGTATATGTGCGTCACGTATGTATATCACGCGACGTGACTCTCAGTGATCGATCTGACTTGCAGTGATAAAAGAAACTCAGTCTTTTAAGGTTATTAAAAAGAAAACTAGCTTCTAGGTAATAGGATTGGAAAAAAAATACAGTCGAATTGAGAACCTCCTCCTTTTTTGAAGTTGATTAATAAAAAAAAGAAGGGTTTCAAGTATTTATAATAAGACTTTGTAGTCAAGCTAAGAGGCTAAATATATCGAGTTAGTTATAAAACTTTAGTTTATTATAACTCTTTAAGTTTTTTACTAAACAGATTCTCAATTATATATATTTACAATAATAATGATGTTAAAACCCTATATACTTAGTAGCGACGTAAAAATGAGTCGTATTTTTCCAAGACCTTAAAAGACTCGTCTCTTTCATCAGTCACGACGCGTGTGCGTCTCGTGCTAGTATATAACGTCGTATCATACCGTTGTGTGATGTGCGGTTTTGCGCCAGAAGTCGGACTCGCTGGGCAAGCTGTACGAGATGGACGACGCGCCCGAGCGGCGCGGCTGGGTGGAGCGCCTGCTGGCCTTCATGGACGAGCGCCGCACGCCCATCGCCGCCTGCCCGACCATCTCCAAGCAGCCGCTCGACTTGTACAGGCTGTACTTGCTAGTGCGCGATCGCGGCGGATTCGTTGAGGTGAGCTATACATCAGGTCATATCCGAGCATGCCAAAGACCGCTATAGATTTCTGTATATATTCGTTGAGGTGAGCGGTTCTATTGAACTGTCATTCGATCAGTCAGTTCACCAATCCTGGTGGATTCGTTGAGATGAGCTATAGAACTATTAAATGGTGATTCGATCAGACAGTTCATCGATCAGTCAATCAATTGATTGAATGAGCGATCGTTGGATTGAGTCGTAATTAGTTGTCCGACTGAACAACCAATGAGGTTTCGGTCATTCAGTTCATCAATTAATCAATCGATTGAATGATCGATTAATACATTTGTGATTCGAACTAACCTATCAATCGTCTATTCTTCAATTAATTTAATAATGATAAATTTTATTACAAGTAGATTCTTTACTGAACTGTTATGGAGATGCTATATTTTATCATTGCTTATGCATATGTTTATCAAAAAATAAGTATTTCAAGGACAACTCAATAAAATTTTATTTTGGAATTGATACAGACCATACGTTTTTGGTGTTAAAGTAATTGCTATTATCTTACTATATGCTCTCTAAAAAAACCTATTTTTACTTTACCATCGTAGTTTGTGTTTGCAAATGTTGTACAACATTTTGTGATCTAACTTCAATTGAAGTTTATGTCTGCTATACAACAGCGCTGGGAAGCGCTGTCGTATTCTTACTAAAATATTGTGGAAAGTGGAAGAAATATGAAGCGTTTCATTTTAGACCTCAGAATTGTGAGACTTACACAGTCACAACCAATACGAATTCTATCTACGGCTACTTACAGCTAATGTCACATAAAAAAACTTCTTTATATTTTATTCATATATATAAATTTGTGCTGATAAGCCATTATGCATAATAATAGGAATATGGCCCATACTACGAAGGTGGTAGAACTCTTTGTGGTTCGACTCCGGAAGCACCACCGCCGCACCTATTTCTGCCTAATAACAGCAGTGTTATGCGCTGCTGTGTTCTGGTCTGAAGGATGTTGTAGACGTACTTTTCCGAGGCATTCCATCTTAATCCTCAGGGGTAGCATCTGTGGCTAACTTTAGGTGACACATTAATCTTACCTATGGTTGATAACAGATGGCTATGAGCGGCAGTAGCCACGTACCATCAGGTGGGCTGCATACTCGTTTGCTACTTCCATACTATAAAAATAGACTTGGTGGACATCGTTAAGCACACTACAATATAAAAATGTATATGGCAAACGTCGATACATTTTACGTAAATAATAAAAATTATCATTTGTTAAGAATATATTCATTATTTACGAGTACTTTCGCTATCTTATAAACCTATTATTAGATATAATTGTTATTTCGGACGGTATCACAGAGTGGATTATTGTCATTAAATGTAGGATTTTGTCTCGTGCCAACATTATCCTCGATCCTTGAGCAACAGGGCTTACGGTTAAAACGCGTCGCCTTTATCTCGTCACGTACAGTTTGTTCTTACGAATACAATACTTTGTTCCGAGCTAGCCGTGAACCCGCGATAATCCGTCCACACGTTGGATTTAAACGCTACAAAAGCCAGTACTATTTTACGATACGTATATAAGCTTGGGGTAATTCGATTTATTTTTACAGTTACGTACCAAGTGTATTCTTGAATATCATTTGCGTTGAGTGAACATCGCGCTCGGCGCTGTACCGTTCAGACTAATAGGCTTCGGCTAGGATTTATGTTAGTGCACATACCGTCGGCTTTACGCGAACCGGCGCCATAAACTCGCCGGGGATTTAACGACGGTTAATAAATTTTTATCATTAGAGCGTTCGCTTAGTACGCTTTTTCGTTTTAACAACGCATCGTACATCGAAGGAATGGACGTATGCAGTATTAGGTTTGCGTCGACCACCGTCGGCGACGGACGTGTGCGTTGGTTCTGTACGTTATGGTTCTCGAAGATTGCACGGTGAGGTCGATCGTTAACACACGAAGTTATCGCCGTTTGTACCGCAAACTGTAAACCTTCGCAGTTTATGTTCACTCGCGTCGGACCGTCGAGCGTCGATGTTTACTGGAAACCACTTAGGCGACAGCCGATTACGTGACGTAGCCAGGGGATTCAAGTCTCTCTGTTTATTCGCTCATTGTGTCTCTCGATAGAGTTGTCGTTATAGTTCGTGTAAGTTTTGTTATTTTTTTTTTTTTATATCGTATGTTAAAACTCTTATTGTGACAAATGATCATATTATACTAAATGAAGCGGTAATATTTAATGGTCTTAGCGCAAATTCACATTCATAAATACAAAACACAATTATATTTCTATTGGAGGTTATCATGTATAGTAATATGGAATTAATTGTTGTGGACTCACCTGGAACACCTCGCGTCCTCTGCATTTTAAAGGAAACCATTAACAGTTTCGTAACCTATCCGTTTTGTAGTCACCCGGAAGGGTTAAGTAATTTTACTTATCTACATCACGTGCGTACGTAGCGTAAGTAACGTGTGAACATTGATAATTACACATGCGTGTTTTCGAATTGCAGGTGACGAAAAACAAGACGTGGAAGGACATAGCCGGTATGCTAGGCATTGGGGCGTCGTCGTCCGCCGCGTATACGCTCCGCAAGCACTATACGAAGAATCTGTTAGCGTACGAGTGCCACTTCGACCGCGGCGGCATAGACCCCCAGCCGATCATCAACCAAGTGGAGGCGACCACGAAGAAGAAGGGCGGCAAGTCGAACAGTACGTCCAATGCAGGTGATTTGGTTTTAGCGATTTTAGGGATTCCATTTGAACGGTCGTCGTACCGGTCTGACACGCAGTTATGGGTTCGATCCCCGGTCCGACGGATATCTAAACGGTGAATTGAGGTGTCTATTCGGGGTCTGGGTGTTTGTGTATTTGTCTTGTGGGTCTTGTTGTGTGTGTTCATGGCACCCACTACGAGAAGTAAGTTAATGGGAAGCTAAGTTAATGGGTAAATGGTTCGGTTCTGCGTATGTAACCTTAAAGGAGGATATATACTTCTGGTGATTGCATGGGTGTATTTCTGTACAAAGATGAAGTATAAATTACTAAGCTTGACGACGGGCATTGACATCTTTTCAAACGAACTAATGCACGTAAATCACATAGTAATTATCACCTATTTTAACGGTAAAGGAAAAATCGTATTATTTCTTACTTAGTTTAGCGGTCCCCATAAACTTTCCAAATGTACCTAAAGATTAAAAATTGTGATTTAAATCTCACTTATACTATATGGGATAAATTAATATCTAAATTAAGGTTAAAATATGAATACAATTTAATATTATTGTGACATAAATGTTCTGGAATTGCAACAGATTTCAGTCAAACCTTATTCGGACTTTTACGTCAAGGTTGTAGCTATTTCGAAATAAATGAAACAATGAAGTTACGAATTGTTATTTCGTATCAATCTGTGAGATTTGGTCTTTGATTCTTGCACTATCGGTTAAATAGATTTGAGATAAATCGACGAGATAATACTGAATGTCTAGTAATGTTTTGACTTTTGTGTTATGTCCACTCTTTTAAGTTGTGTTCGCTATTAGATTAATCACTATTCTGAACTGACTGTATTTTGTGGTTTTGTCTTAATATTTTTTATTCGTGGCGAAGTTAAGTTTGAATTGAATTGGTATCTTGGTTTTTTACTACTCGGAATTAATATCCAACTTAACAAATCTTACTATACAAAACGAGAATTTTCGAGACAAGTTTTAAGTATAAGAGTAGACACTTTGCGAGCCTGAAATAATAAGAGTAGCAGTAGTTCAGGATTCATTTCGGGGACGAAGGGATTCACTCTAGCTAGAAGAGGGGCAAAAGTGTTTTGCTGATAGATTTGTCATTGTGGTTACCAATGCGCACAGTTAATGGCAAACAGGACAGTACATTCGGGGAGGTTTGTGTTGCTGTTGATTGACGAACCATTGCTGTCCCACTGCTGGTCTCTCTTAGAGAGTGGGATAAGGCCATTCAGCATACTTATCAAGTACGAATTGGTAGACTTCGTGTAATAGTTTATTGTTAGTTCTGTGTTATTAAAATAAGTTTGAATGAATGTGGTATGTTTTACATATATTTAAATTACGTTTATTCATCGAAAATTTGTCTTGTATGTGTTATTATAAAATCAGTAATAACATTTCGGTTGATTTTGCGAACAGCTTTATTTCAATTTTACACTAGCTGTTCAATTTAATAAAGTAAAATGTATATACCGATAGTAAGACGTGATAATATTAATGAATATCTTATGTCTATGCAGGGTCGTCCAACTCGCAGGAGTCGTTCCCGGGCGGCGGCGCGGCGGCGGCGGGCGCGCCCATGGACGGCTACCCCGCGCAGTACGCCGGCTACCCGCCGCAGCCCGCCCAGCCGCAAGGTACGCAACGTACACACACACACGCACACGAACACACACACACACACAAATACAGACACACATGGATCTCACCTCCACAATAAATCGATATGTGTGCATGCTAAGCTACGTACGTGCACACGCACCAACACACACGAACGGAACCACCCACCTCCGCGATATGTACGACACATACATCAATATACGCGTAAACTTCATATATATATACACGCCACCAGACTACGCGCCGCAACTCGTGCAGCCGCAAAGTACGCGCACACACACACACGGACATGTATATACCTGACATGTACGACATGTGTGCGTGCTTTCCATATACTCACACGTGCAATAAAATACACTTAGTAAACCCATATACATACACAGGCTGTCTGGCTACGCGTCGTAACTCGCGCAGCCGTACAGTACTCACTTCGTTCGCAAATACACACACACACACATGCACACACACACACGTACATTACTGAAATGCAACGTACGTTGATAGATATGTATACACTCAAACACGTTACGTGCATCGTGTACATCGTGTCATGTATATTGATGAGAGGGGGTCGGTTAATTAAAAAAAAAATGCTTAAACTCAATAAGTACCTAAGTAAATCCTGTGAATTCCAAAAATACTACTTTGACCTAGAACATCAATGTTCTTTCAATAAATAACATCGTTCAACAAAATTGTAATATTTTAATAAATTACTGATGAATATAAAAAAAAGAAATTAGTATTTTTAACTCTGTCTACAACAACTCCAACAGAACGATAACAACTTCTTAGCGTAGACTTCATAGAAGTTAGTTAATTTGATATCATGAACATGAGCACTTTTGAAATTGACTACATTTTTACATTAAGCATTAAATTACAACAAACATATACAAGACATATTAGATACCGTGAATGGTGTGTTTTTGTAAATGAGATCAATCGCTTTACTAATAGCATAGCAACAAATAGCTATAGTTTCCGAATATAGCGGCACCTTGTAACATAGCGCACTGGCGTGTTACCTAACGCTGTAAATCTAAATAGCTACCTACCTATATAGCTGAGCATCGTGTGGTCTACGAAACACGACGATAAATGCCGCGATGCTTGTTCTATTTATTTGTGCAGTCCGATTAATCCTATGTGTTTATAACAGTCGTGTGAATACATTCAGCTAACCTCAAGTCATCTATTTGGCTAAATAACGCTTGTCACTAACCCTAACCGGAGTTGCACCGCAAACGAGTAAAAACCACCATCGGTGATGTATTTTTTGAACCTTTCATAGACGGTCTTTAGATACTTTAGATACTTTAAAAAAGCTGAATGCATAGTAAACTTATTGAAGATTCAAAAATATATATGTGGTAACATATCGATGCCGTATGTAGTTTGTTATTTCGATGGTGATTTTAACTTACAATCAGCCTGTGCAAAATTCAATTGACACTGTCCAATTCACTAATATACGGGTTAAATTATTGACTTTGTTCGATGTTCATATAGTCTGGGATTTTATTTAGTACTCAAATTGGGTAAATTAAAAATGTAATGTGGGGGGGTTCCCTTTTCTATATAAAATCTGGTATTTCATTTAGTAACCGATTTTGATTAGTTAAAAAACAAACAACGGCGGCAGGGATTTTGAGAATGTTTTTTATAATCCTCTCTGTAATTTTATTGAACAGTCGAATTATGTTAATTTGAAAGAAAAACAATACGGGGTGAGTATTTCCGTACGTTGTACCGTGTACGTTGTACATGGGATTTCGTCTAATAATCGAATTTGGTTAAATAAAAAATGGGAAACGGGGTGAGAATTTGGGTCGGTTCTTATTTAAAGAAAATGAAAGTGAGTGACATCGGGACAGTGTTGAGTAGCGTTACGGTCGTGGGGCTAGAGTGGCGGGTGGTATACAATGGTGTGGTTGTAGGCGGCGGTCCGGGTGCCGACAACCTCGCCGCCTCCAATCCGTTCGACGAGCCGCCCGGCCCGCGGAGACCGCAAGGTACTTACCATACACGCTTAACGTCCCCACCCATGGCAATGTATTGTTCGGCGGTGGCGCTTTCGGACCGTATCTGGAAAATACTGGAGCTAGCTTTCATCGCCCGTGTAATATAAAAGATAAAATAAATAAATTGGTGACCTATTAAATAAATAAATTAATAAATAAATAAGAATATGCAAGATGTTTAAAAAAAATCAAAGAAAAAAAATCTGCTGAATTTCTTGCCTCGGTTGAGGTCGTGATCCGGTGATAATGTAAGTACACTGGGTATCGGTATGGCATGATGCCTCCGGAGTCGAACGACAAACATATCTATTACTCTTGTAATACCAATATAATCATATTGTTATCCCCACTAATATTATAAATGTGAATGTAAGTTTGTTTGTTACGCTTTCACGCCAAATCTACTCAACCGATTATCATGGAACTTTGGATGCATATTCTTAGTGGTATTAGGAGAAACATAGGATAATTTTTAATTTAAAAAAGTTTCAATAATTTAGGACATGACATGATTGTTTGTCGAAAAACTTGAAAAACTGAGCGAAGCCGCGAGTAAAAGCTAGTAGATAATAATCTTGTTATGTTTTACCATTCAGCCA